>PVHP010004611.1:0-70243 GCA_004024765.1 Zapus hudsonius | reverse complement strand
GAGGATCACCATGAGTTCAAGGCCACCCTGAGACTACATAGTGAATTCCAGGTCAGCCTGGGCTAGAGTGAGACTCTACCTCAAAAAACAAAACAAAAAAAATTTATTGTGAGAGAGAGGGAAGGAATTAGGTAGAGGATAGAGAAAGAATAAAAATGGATGTTCCAGGACTTCTTGCTACTGCAAAGGAATTCCAGATACATGCACCACTTTGAACATCTGGCTTTATCTAGGTACTGGGTAATTGAACCTAGTCCAACAGGCTTTTCAAGCAAGCACCTTTAACCACTTAGCCATCACCCCACCCCTTCCCTCATGTTTATTCCATCATGTTTATTACTGTTGAGATATTCCGAGTTCTTTTTACTTGTAAGTCCTGCTTTTCCTTCTGGAGTCTTATTGGAGATATTCTCTCTCTCTCTCTCTCTCTCTCTCTCTCTCTCTCTCTCTCTCTCTCTCTCTCTTTCTCTCTCTCTCTCTTTCTCTCTCTCTCTCTCTTTTGGTTTTTCGAGCTAGGGTCTTGCTGTAGTCCAGACTGACCTGGAATTCACCATGTAGTCTCAGGGTGGCCTTGAACTCACGGCAATCCTCCTACCTCTGCCTCCCCAGTGCTGGGATTAAAGGCATGCACCACCATGCCCGGCTTGGAGATTCTCTTAATCTCGGCATTTGAAAGGACATGCTGTCTCAATAGTGCCACTGGACTTGCCCTCTTTCACATTTGGAAATTTGGGCTAGGGAGATGGCTTCTGGTATACCCATTCATTCTCTCTCTCTCTCTCTCTCTCTCTCTCTCTCTCTCTCTCTCTCTCTCTCTCAAATAAATAAATGAGTAAACAAATGGATTTTTTTTAAATTTTGGAAATCTTGGTCTTCAACTCTGGAAAATGTTTCATTTTTAAAATAAAAACAATGCCTGCCTCTCTCTATTCTATCTTCTTGGAGCTTCTAGTGTCAGATACTTGTGTCCTCAAGGGATATTTTAATTCCTTTGTCTTTTCTCTCTGTGTTTTTGTCCTGTTTTCTAGGAGTTTTTCTTTCAAATATATCTTTCTTTTAAAACAATTTACTAAAATAAAAAACTTTATTTAAAAAATTATGTAATCCCCTCTCCCCCTCTCCTTTGCCCCCTTTCCCGTCCACCTCCTCTGAATCCCTCTTTCCCCTACTATTTCCTCTTCTGTACTAATGTCTCTTTTTCCCTCTCCTCTATCATCCATGACAACCTGTTGGTGGGCCCAGTATTATAAATGCCTGGTGCATGTAACAACAGTGGCTCTGAGGTCATGAATATAATGACTACTTTATGTCTAGGAGACAATGTTCCAAATCCTTTCTCCCCATCCTTTGACACATTCTTCAGTTTAATGTTTTCTCAATTGAGCTATTTTGGCAAATCTACCTCTTAGGTTCCTTTTGCCACCTCTTTGGCTATGACACCTGAGCCATTGGTTCAGTGTGGTAGAGATGTTTATTAGCATCGCTCAGCTCTCACTTGTCAAATGTGTCTTTCTTTCTTTCTTTCTTTCTTTCTTTCTTTCTTTCTTTCTTTCTTTCTTTCTTTCTTTCTTTTCATTTTTTTCTGAAGTAGGATATCTCACTCTAGCCCAGGCTGACCTAGAACTCACTCTATAGCCCCAGGTAGGCCTTGAAGTCACTGGGATCCACTTACCTCTGCCTCCTGAGTGCTGGGATTAAAGGCATGCACCACCACACCAGGTTTCAAATGTGTCTTTCAGTTAATTTTATGCAAAATGTTTCTTTTAAAAAATATTTTATTTATTCATTTTCAAGCAGAGAGATACAGAAGAGATAGATAGATAGAGAGAGAGAGAGAACACCAAGACCACCACCTTGTGGGTCTGGCCTATGTGGGTACTGGGGAATTGAACCGGGGGCCTTAGGCACTGGAGGCAAGTGCCTTAATCGCTGAGCCATATCTCCAGCCCTATGCAAAATATTTCTAATAGCTGCATGCCTCTTTTTTGATGCTGTTGTTTTGAGACAGGATCTCATTATATGGCAAAATTTTCTTGCCTTAGCCTCCCAAGTTCTGTGAGTACAGGTGTGTGCCACCATGCCCAGCTTGTGGGGTTTTTCCATAACATTCTCTGACTAACTTGAGATCATCAGTGGCAGATTTTTTTGTTTTGTTTATTTGCTTGAGTTTTCTGTTATGTCCTCATGTGTCTTCTCAGCATTATGCTTGAGGTTACTGCTTTCATCCATATCTGTGGTGGTGTTGCTGAGCAGTATTTCATCATTACTGTGCTCTGCTAACCCCTCTTCATGATTGTTTTCTGGTTTTGGTTATTAGTAACAAAGCTATAATAATCTTTCTCTTTGTCGACATATGGTTTCTTTCCTCTTGGACAAACACTTAGGAGTGTAATTACCTGTCCTAGGGCAATGGTACAATTTTACATTCCCATCAGCTATATTTGAGAGTTCAGTTTGACTATTCTTTTTTTTTTAACTTTTTTTTTTTAGGTTTTTCAAGGTAGGGTCTCACTCTAGTCCAGGCTGACCTGGAATTCACTATGTAGTCTCAGGGTGGCCTTGAACTCACGGTGATCCTCCTACCTCTGCCTCCCAAGTGCTGGGATTAAAGGCGTGTGCCATCACGCCCAGCAAAAATATTTTTTGTTTATTTGAAAGCAGAGAGAGAGAGAGAGAGAGAGAGAGAGAGAGAGAGAGAGAGAGAGAGAGAGAGAGAGAGGAGAGAAACAAAGAGAGTGGGCATTCCATGGCCTCCAGCCACTTCAACCAAACTCCAGATGCATGTGCCCCTTTGTGCGTCTGGCTTACATGGATACTGGGAAATTGAACTCAGGTTGTTGGGCTTTGCAGGCAAATGCCTTAACCACTGAGCAATCACTCCATCTCTTTTAAAAAACTTTTTATTGACAACTTCCATAGATCTAGACAGTATACCATGATCATAATCCCATCCTTATACTCCCCTTTATACCACCTAAATCCCCTCCACTGAATCCCTTCTTTTAGTCTCTCTTCTTTATTGATGTCAGTATTTTCCCCTCCTATTATGCAGGTCTTGTGTAGGTAGCATCAGCCACTGTGAGGTCATGAATTTGAAGACCACAGCCAGGCGTGGTGGCACACGGCTTTAATCCCAGCACTTGGGAGGCAGAGGTAGGAGGATCACCATGAGTTCAAGGCCACCCTGAGACTATAGAGTGAATTCCAGGTCAGCCTGGGCTAGAGTGAGACCCTACCTCGAAAAACCAAAAAAAAAAAAAAAAAAAGAAAAGAAAGAATTTGAAGACCACTTTGCACTTTGCCGATTCTTGGTAGCCCTTAGTATTGGCAGAATTTAATTGCAGCTACTCTGATGTGTGCAGTGTGGTGTCTCATTGTGATTCAGGTTTGTGTTTTTTTAGTGGCTAATGGTATCTGACCTCATCTCACGTGCTGTGGACCATTTGTGCCTTTTCTTTTGTGAAGTGTCCATTTACAGTCTTTACTATTATCTTATTATTGAGTTGGAGATGTTCATTTTATTTTTATTTTTTTGGTTTTTCAAGGTAGGGTCTCACTCTAGCCCAGGCTGACCTGAAATTCACTCTATAGTCTCAGACTGACCTCATACTCATGGTAACTCTCCTACCACTGCCTCCCAAGTACTGGGATTTAAAGTGTGCAACACCATACATGGCGTTTTTTTAAATATTTTTTTTTATTTATTTGCAAGAAGAGAAAAAGAAAAAGAATGGGCATGCCAGGACCTCTCGTCACCACAAACAAACTCCAGATGTACGTGCCACTTTATGTTGGCTTCTGTGGGTACCGGGGAATCAAACCTGGGCCATCAGACTTTGTAAGCAAGTGCCTTTAACCACTCATCCATATCTCCAACTTCCCACTTGTTCTTTTTTTTTAAAAAAACATTCATTTATTTGAGAGAGAGGGGGAGAGAGAGAGAGAGAGAGAAGGGAAGGGTGTGTGTCAGGGCCTCTTGGCACTGCAAACACAAACTCCGGATGCATGCACCACTTTGTGCATCTGTCTTTACTTGGGTTCTGGGGAATCAAACCCTGGCTGTCAGGCTTTATAAGCAGGTGCCTCTAACGGCTGAGCCATCACTTCAGCCCATGTTCTTTTATTCCAATCTTAACTCTCAGAACACCCATTATGCTATATATGAAATGTTACATGATGTATGTGTATATATATATGTTATAGAATAACTAGCAGAGGGTTCAAGAGGCTTATTGGAGGCATAGGCAGGAAGAATCTCTGCAGGTGGTTAGTGATAAGAGCTGCTGGAAGCCTGCGGTGCTGAGCCAGTGGGTTATAGGGTCTCGCAGCAGGGCTGAGTTGAGCCTAGCATATCCCAGCTCAGCTTAGAAGAACTGAGAAGAACTGAGCTGTAAAGGTGTAGGACAGGACAGGGCCTAGATAGAAGGATGTAGTGAAGACTGCAATTCAAGTAGGTCTCATCAAGCAGTGAGGACCAGAGACAGACAATCAGGAGGTCTCTTGTCTGTGGTTTCCTTGTACACACACATCAAATGAGCAGATGACAGGTCCATGGGGCTGTAGACATCACCATTGCAATGGTGGGTGTCCTTTTATGGGATCCAAGTGAAGCTGTTGCACCCTAGTTGATCTGATGTGTTTGTTAAGTTCTCAAGGGCCTGGTTTTTATAATGGTTTTAATACACCCCTGTGTCCATGTTTCCAGTCTACTTTGATAAGCTTACTGGTGAGACTTCTTTAAGAATAAGTTGTTTATCAGTCTGTGCCTCATGGTTGCTGCTGAATAAATGGTATTGTCTAGGTACATAAAATAAGGATAAAGTCATTCTACTTCTGCATTTGTACTCAAAATGGAGCCTAATTCTGCCTTATAAATGGAGTCATCTAGGGGGAGCCTGAAAGCCACTGATTCACACAATGGGGAGTAACTTAGAGCAGAGTCCAGCCTGACCTCTCAGCCTCTCAAGTACTAGGGTTACAGACATGTGCCACCATGCTTGGCTCTCTTCTACTTAAATTGTTTTCCCCCCTAACTTATGGGGCAGCAGACATCTCTAAGGCAACAGATACATGTTCTCTGTCACAACTATGAAAGGATGGAAGAGTGAGCTCTTTGGCCATACTTTGAAGAGAATGTTTCTCTGCCTCACCTGTATGCTGGGAATTGAACTTACCTGAAGTGGCAAGTGCTTTACCACCAAGCCACAAAAACAGCCCTTTCTTTGTTTTTTTTAAATCTTCTTAGTCTGGTTTAAAGACATTTTTCCTAAACCAGGCGTGGTGGCGCACACCTTTAATCCCAGCACTCGGGAGGTAGAGGTAGGAGGATCACCTTGAGTTCAAGGCCACCCTGAGACTACATAGTGAATTCCAGGTCAGCCTAGGCTAGAGCGAAACCCTATCTCAAAAAACCAAAAAGTTGTTTTTCCTTTGCCTTGGATGTTCACAATGCAAGAATAGGTTGTTTTTCTTGCTTAACCATGCTTAGAGTTTATAATGTTTCTTGAATCTCAGGCTTGATGCTGGTCATTAGTTCTTTTTGTTGTTGTTGACAAGGTCTCATGTATCCCAGGCTGGCTTTGAACTCATTATATAGCTGAGGACTTGCCTTAATCTTCAGATCTTCCTGCCTCAACCTCCTTAGTGTTGGGATTATAGGAGTGTACCATTACACCAGATTTCAGTCATCAGTTCTGAAAAATATCAAGCCAGTTTGGTGAGGCAGGAGGATCGCCACGAGATTGAGGCCAACATGGACCATTTAATAACTTCCAAGTCAGCATGAGCTACAAAGTATGACCTTGAATCAGAAGTCAAGCCATTTTCTTTTCAGATCTCACCCCACACTTCTCTTTCCTGTGCTTGAGTTATATGTAAATTAAACCTTTGTGTCAGATCCCATGTTTCCTAAGTTCGTAATCTAGTTTGTAAAAATATACTTTATATATGTCATCCTTTTGATGCTTTATAGTTCAATGAGTGTTTTCTCCTACTGTGTGACTTTCTGGGAAGATGTGAACTAATTCACCCAACATAGTGCAGATAGAGCACCACTGGTGGACCAAAGAACAAGTCCACTCAAGTCTAGCTTGGTGAATCAGTGAGGTTTTTATTTTTTTATTTTTTCAAGTAGGGTCTTGCTTTAGCCCAGGCTGACCTGGAATTCACTGTGTAGTCTCAGGGCGGCCTCAAACTCATGGCAGTCCTCCTACCTCTGCCTCTCAAGTCCTGGGACTAAAGGCATGCGCCACCATGCCCAGCAACCAATGAGTTTAATTGGGGTTACTGAAAAGATCATTGGTAAATTACAAGAGTCTTACCCAGAAATTGCCATCAGCTTATTTATCTGTTGGGGAGGGATGGGATTTATGTGCCTTATGAGCCCTCCTGATCTGCCTCTCTGAAGCCTTCACCTTTCCGTGAGTGAATGTTAGTAGGCCTGTCTTGTCGGAGCAATCATAGCTGCTCTGATTTTAAGATGCCCATGTACATGTTATGCCTACAAGACAGAGGTTCCACAATATCTGCTGACCTGTCTTCTATTTTACCATATCTTTCTTCAGCTAAGTCTAATCTCCTAGTAAATTTATTCATTGGCTTCTTCATCCCAGCTATATTTTTAATTTCTACAATCTCCACTTGATTCCACTTTGTAGTTCCCATTCAATGTTACAATTGTCAATTCTGTCTTGAATTCTTTTTTATTTTAATTTTTTAAATGGTTCTTTCTCTCAGAACCTTGTTTCTTCCTCCTGTGGTTTGGGGAATAGAACTTTTATTTTATTTTTATTTATTTAATTATTATTATTATTATTATTATTATTTTGGTTTTTTGAGGTAGGGTCTCACTATAGCCCAGGCTGACCTGGAATTCACTATGTAGGCTCAGGCTGGCCTCGAACTCGCAGCGATCCTCCTACTTCTGCCTCCCGAGCTCTGGGATTAAAGGCATGTGCCACCACGCCTGGCATTATTTTAATATTTTATTTATTAATTTTCTAGGAGAGAAAGAAAGAGAGAGAAAGAATGAATGAGAGAATGAGAGTGGGTGCGCCAGGGCCTCTTTTTTGTTGTTGTTGTTTTTCAAGGTAGGGTCTCACTCTAGTCCAGGTTGACCTGGAACTCACTGGAGTCTCAGGGTGCCTTGAACTCATGGTGATCCTCCTACCTCTGCCTCCTGAATGCTGGGATTAAAGGCATGCACCACCACACCTGGCAACCAGGGCCTCTTAAATGAATTCCAAATGCATGTACCACTTCATGCATCTGACTCTATATGGGTACTGGGGAATTGAACCCAGGTTGTCAGGCTTTCTAGCAAGCACCTTTAACCACTCATCTACCCCTGTCTTAACTTTCTTCAGCTCTTAGAGTTCTACTTATTTAATTTTTATTGTATTAGACATATAAAATAAGGTTTAATATTTTAATAAATTTGATTGTACAAATCTGTTTTTATCATTTTAAACAAGCTCTGTACCTATTCTACATGAACTCCCATTCCCCATCCCCTCAATCCCTGGTAACTTTTCCCTCCTTCCCTCCCTTCCCTTTCTAGGTAGGGTCTCACTCTAGCCCATGCTCACCCGGAACTCACTCTGTAGTCCCAGGCTGGCCAGGAACTCACAGAGATCCTCCTGCCTCAGCCTCCAGATTGCTGGAATTTAAGGCATGTGCCACCACGCCTTGCTTATTATCCTATTTTCTATCCTCGTGAATGTGCCTCTTCTAGGTCCCTCATGTAACTGGGGTCATATATTTGCCCTCTTATAGGTCTTCTTGACCAAGCATACTAATGCACATATTTCGGATATCCAGTCAGCACTTTGCTCACACTTTCTTCTCTTGTCAGATACTGGCACGTCCACCTTTTGGCTCCTTGGGGGCACTTTCATCATTATCATTTTTATTTTTGTTTGTTTGAGGTAGGGCCTCACTCTAGCCCAGGTTGACCTGGATTCACTATGTTCACTATGTAGTCTCAGGGTAGCTTTGAACTCACAACAATCCTCCTACCTCTGCCTCCCGAGTGCTGGGATTAAAGGCGTGCGTCATCACACCCAGTTCATCATTGTAATTCTAAAGCCTTTGTCCGTGCTCTGTCTCCACTTTGTGTGTGCCTCTGGGGCTCTAATCCCAGGCCTTGTACATACTGGGCAAGTACTTTACCACTGAACTAAATCTCTAGCTCACTTTGTTGTTTTCTTCTCTTGTTTTATGGTCTTTTTTCTTCATGTAATTAGTAATTTTTGGTAGCATGAAATTTGGCATGAAAATAACAGCAAAATTTTGAGTTTTCAGGTAGTAACTTCAGTCTAGGTTTGAAGCCATGGGAGCTGGCTTTCTGTTCTGTGTGAGGTGGTCCATTTCTATTTCACTGACTCTGGGTGGTCCTCAGGTTTTACCAGGACCTCTTTTTTTCAGAAGGCCCTTGTTTTCACTTTTCACTACTCACATGTGTGGCAAAAGCTTGTCCAGCTTCTCAGCTTCTGTGATACTCTGGGTGTTAAAGGGCACATACTGGTTCTTCTCAGTAAACCCCCTTGCTCCCCCATCTCAGCTCCAGAGTCACCTCAGTACCTCCAGATAAACATTGAATTTAAATTACATGCAGACCTCCCCAGCCTGACTCAGTATCTTTGTCTTGTTGTCTGTGACTATGCAGAAGTAGACACCAGGGAGGGAGGAGCAGGGGCACTGTGTTCAGCTGCCTCTGGGGTCTTTGTGGGGTGCACAAAGGGATTGTCTGACAGTGGTGTTTACTTCCTCTCTGTTCCTGCTGGTAAAGAGGCTGTGCCCAAGTAGGTATCCTTAGGGCCCTGGCGGAATGCGGTATCCCCGTGGACATGGTCGGAGGGACATCCATCGGGTCCTTCATGGGTGCCCTGTTCTCTGAGGAGCGCAGCTACAGCCGCATGCGGATCCGGGCCAAGCAATGGGCAGAGGTGAGCAGGCATCCTCCATCCTCAGGAGTAGTCTGGTCTCAAGGAGACAGCCTTGCAGGCCTCAGAGCATGGCCTGTGGGGCAGAGGGGGAACACTGTGAAGTAAAGGATTGGGTGAATGCTGGCCTGAAGTAGGTGACAGGAGGTGGTCTGAGGCTGGTAGTGGGTTGGGGATGTGAGGCTAGTCGTAGGTGGTCTGAGGTAGGTAGTGGAAGGTGGTCTGGTTGTTGGTGAGGGATGTTCTGAGGTCTGTGTTCTGGTTTGTATTCTAGTCTGGAGGTTTCTGAGTGACAGCATGGAGGCTCAGTGCACTGGAGGAGAGCTGGTGGTTACCCACAGTCCCAGGGAGTCAGAGGCGTAGCTGCACCAGAGCCACAGGGGTGCAGGGAGGCAGGAGAAGACTAGGCCAGTCAGAAGCAGAAAGATGCATAAGTCTGGAGGCCTGTAGCAGAGGCAAGGCAGGATTGGTTACTATGGATTATTCCAACAGACTTGGGGGCATCTCTTGTCTGGTGCCAGACCCTAGGTGATTCAGAGGAGGGGAGTGTTGACTTAGGCATGGGCTCAAGGCTGCACGGGAGATGAAACTTCTCTGCTGTTAGCCTGGCCTTGTCATAAATGGACACAAGAATCAAAACATCAAACACAGAATCAAAGGTAAAGAACAGGCTCCCCAGCAGGCAGCACATGGCCCTCTCAGGGCTGGTCTAAGCCTGTGGAACAAATGAAGCTGCTAAAACCATGCGTGGGATCAAGAGCACCTGTGCTTTCCTTTTGAAAAGAACAGAAAATTAGTTATCCTCCATGAAGAAGCTGAGGGGTGGGCTCTCTGCTGCACTCACAGAGCTGAGGACATGGCTGCAGGACTTTGTCCAGAAATAGCTCTTCCATGGAGAGCTCAGCCACCCCTCAGTGTGGCCACCAAAAGTGTCCTTAGTGATGTGACGGCCTCTAAGGGCAAAGACCACAGGCACAGGGACTGTGTCCATTAGACAGAGGACAGCTTAGAGTACAGTCATAGGAGGCCAGCCCAGGGTCTGTGGGAGACCCTCTCCATTCATGCAAAGGGGTCTAGACACTTTGAGCTGGTCCTTTGGTCATCCTGAGGTGCACTGGCCTATAGGACCCTGCTGGCATGGTCATCATATAAGAAACGACTGCTGGGCACAGGGGATGGAGCCATGGGTGCACCCACCCATCCATTAGCCATACTGAAGAGATGGGTAGTAATGGGGCCCTCTGGTGCTGGCAAAGAGCAGCTCAGGCCCTGGGCAGACTCCCAAGCTATCCTTTTCCCTGTAGTCTTCATTTGTCTCAAGGAAGGGTCTTCACACCACAGAACTTCTCAGCGCTAGGCCCTTCTGGATGCCTACCCTCCTAGTGCTGGTATCTCTACCAGCCTAGTGCTCCCTGTGCTAAGGAGGCAAATCTGGAGGCTAGGGCACAAGGGTGCTCTAGAGTCTCCAATGGCTCAGTTGGCAAAGCTTGCCTGGGCTGTGTGACACTGTATCCCAGTTTCTAGGCCCTGGGGCCTTCTGCTAGCTTATATGTCTACTCTGAGGCTCATGCTCTCCTGAGATCCCAGGCAGTTGGGCCTGAGGTGATCCTAGATGCCCATGTTCTATTATAGAAAGCATGTGTGTGCCTATGTCCTGCTCCAGCAGGGTCCCACAGGCCAGAGTGTGAGCCCCTCAGTAGAGGTTTCCCATGTCTCCAGAATATGACATCAATGGTGAAAACCATGCTGGACTTGACCTACCCAATCACATCCATGTTCTCTGGAGCTGGCTTCAACAATGGCATCAGCAGCATCTTTGGAGACCGGCAGATTGAGGTGCGTCTCCTCAGGGATAGCCTCAGGATCTGTGGTCATACCTGGCTTACATTGGATGCTCAGTGGCTTTGGTTCCCTCCTGCTCTCTCCCTGCCTGTCTGGCCCTAGGTTGGCCTTGCCAAGCAGGACAGGGAACAGTGCCGGAGAGTCCCCTCTGAGCCCTGGCTTTCCCACAGGACCTCTGGCTCCCCTACTTTGCCATCACCACAGATATCACAGCCTCTGCCATGCGGGTCCACACAGATGGTAAGAGCCAAAAACATCACAAGGGTGACTCAGCTGTATCAGCTGCTTCAGGGGCTCAGCTGGGCATGGGAGCATGGACAGGTGACTCCATGAATTGTTGAGGGCACTGAGGGTCTCACAAAGGAAGCAAGTCACAGGCACATGTGCACAGGGAGGGCAGATGATTTTTTTTTTGTTTGTTTTTTTGAGGTAGGGTCTCACTCTAGCCCAGGCTGGCCTGGAATTCACTCTATAGTCTCAGGGTGGCCTCGAACTCATGGCAATCCTCCTACCTCTGTCTCCCGAGTGCTGGGATTAAAGGCGTGTGCCACCATGCCTGGCTTTGCAGATGATATTTTTGTCATAGACACCTCAGGAAGAATGGGATAATCAGAAGTACAGATATCCAGGTGGACGGATATTCTGGGGGAGGAGTAGAGTGAGTGTATGCAAAGTGGGATGTGTAGAGACCTCAGGGGAGACCTTCTGAATCTGCATGGCCCTCCCTTTTGGGGACAGGCTCCTTCAGGAATGAGGGGCCTAGTGGTGGTCTATCTGCTAAGTCTGGTGTCCTCAGACTGGCTGGGACAAGGCCCTGGTCCTCCAGAGAGCAGGGAAGGCACCTCCCTGGCCTCTCTTCCATCAGACCCTCTGTACCCTCTAGGCTCCTTGTGGAGATATGTCCGTGCCAGCATGTCCCTGTCAGGCTATATGCCCCCTCTCTGTGACCCCAAGGATGGACACCTGCTGATGGATGGAGGTTACATCAACAATCTCCCAGGTACTATAGAGGATGGCAGAGTGCCTGTCTGCTGGTACGTGGCTCTTTGGTCATTCCGCCCTGTGGCTGCATGCCACAGCCGCCTCCACACCAGGAAGGCTGGGTGGTACACGTTTTCCTTAGAGTGTGCCAAGGAAAATGTCAGGCTGGCATCAGAGCACAGAGAACACACACGCATGTGCACATGCGCACAGCATGCTCCCAGCATATGGCTCTGCCTGTGATCACAGCAGCAACAGAACAAAGGCCAAGGAGACAAACCAGGAGCAATTGATTTCCATCTGCGCCCTCAGTCGGGAGCTAACAGTCTGCAGGTGTTAGGTATGTTATGACTAAGGCCACACCTCTACCTGTTGGATAATGCTCAAACGGGCCAAGAACAGTCTTTGTGCACATGGCTGCCACAAGTTGGGGCAGTAAATCTGCTTCCATAGACCCAGGAGTAACTAGAGAAGAAGCACATGACCCTCTTGGATGGCGCCTCCAGGAGGAGCAGCCCCATTAAGGCTTAATGAGACAGGATCTGCACCCCACCTGAGCTCTACCCGCTCCTCTTGAGGTGATACCCCATCCCCTGGTTGCATTCCTGACCCATGTGGTAACCAGACTGCCTTCTTTTCCATAGCGGATGTGGCCAGATCCATGGGAGCAAAGGTGGTGATCGCCATTGACGTGGGCAGCCGAGACGAGACAGACCTCACCAACTACGGTGATGCCCTGTCCGGGTGGTGGCTGCTTTGGAAACGCTGGAACCCCTTGGCCACAAAAGTCAAGGTGGGGGAGATACCAAGTGGACTGGGTGACCTCCCTGGGCTTATATCTGCAGCCCCAATGCACTCTGTCCTGTGGGCAGGGATGTGGCACACCTCCCAGACTATGAGTTGAGCAGGTATGAGAATCACTTGCTCACACAGCTGCCCAAGCCTTGGGACTAACTCTTGGGCAAGGGGTGGGCAGGGCCATAGGTCCCTACAACTCACCAGATCATCTCTACAGGACACCAGCTCAGTGCCTATTCTGCTCCCAGGCCAGGAGGAATGGGAAGGGAGGGCCGTGGCAGGAGACTCAGGTTTGTCTTGGCAGGTGTTGAACATGGCTGAGATTCAGACACGCCTGGCCTATGTATGCTGTGTTCGGCAGCTGGAAATGGTGAAGAACAGTGACTACTGCGAGTACCTCAGGCCCCCCATCGACAAATATGGCACCCTGGAGTTCGGCAAGTTTGACGAGATTTGTGTGAGTGTTAGCCATTGGCTGCAGAGGCAGAGGGGTTGGAAGTCAGAGCTACCTCCTCCTGAGAATGAGGGGGCTCCCCACATTCCTGATGGAGTCTGCTGTGTGCACAGGAAGTTGGGTATCAGCATGGGAGGACAGTGTTCGACATCTGGGTTCGGAGTGGCGTACTAGAGAAGATGCTACAGGACCATCAGGGGACAAGCAAGAGGAAGGCCTGTGGGGTGAGAAGCAGGGTGTAGTAGGGTCTGCCAGGGCAGGGGCCCATGCCCTGGGAGTGCTGAGCAGCTGTGCTATCTTCCATCTGGCTCCAGGTCCTCACCTGCCCCAACGCTTCCTTCACGGACCTCGCTGAGATTGTGTCACGCATTGAGCCGGCCAAGGTGGCTGCGGTGGATGGTGAGTTAACACCCAGGAACACAGAGCAGAGGTTAGAAAGCTGAGCCCCAGAACTCCTACAAAGCCCTCACCCTTTTTCTTTTTTAAATTTAAAAACATTATATATATATATATACATATATATATATATATATATATATATAATTTATTTGAGAAAGAGTAAGACAGAGAAAGAGGCAGATAGAGAGAATGGGCACGCCAGGACCTCCAGCCACTGCAAATGAACTTCAGACACATGCGCCACATCTGGCTTTACTTGGGTACCGGGGAATCGAACTCGGGTCCTGCTTTGCAGGAAAATGCTGTTACCACTAAGCCATCTCTCCAGCCCCTTCACCCTTTTTCTTGTGGAAGTCTCTCACGCTTGGACTCCACTGGCGAAGAAGTTCAACCAGTGCTGTTCCATTCTGTCAGGACCCCAAAAATCCTCAGTCCAGCTCAAGAGCCCCATAGCAATGTGAAGACCTCTAGGCCACTCAGGTCCCTCCCTCATTCACCCTATGATACCCTAACCACACAACAGCTCATTGGCCTCCCAGCCCACCAAGCTCATGGAGTGACATAATTGAAGACTACCTGCTGTTGGAGCCTGCAGACCCAAGGGCCAGCTGTGCTCTGTCCTGTAGCCCTGTGGTGGGGCCAGTGGAACAGCATTCCCTGTCTTAAACAGGAATCTGGAAGATGTCCTTGGGGCTGCCCAGAGTGAAAGAGCCCAGGCACTGAGCTGCTTATGTGGAGGCCTGGCCAGGGATGCCAGCCTCTTGTGCATCCAATGTTGGGCTGTGGGGTGAGGTGGACAAAAGCCAGATGTGATGTGTCACGAGACTGATCTATGGCTTCCCCTGGCAGCCCTGGGACTAAATGGATGGCTATGTATGGGAACTTGTGCCACCATGGGGGTAGGCATGGAGGGTCTGTGACTATTCTACCTCAGTTTTAGCCATGTTGGGCACAATCACTGGCCACTATCCTTGGAGAGGGAACCAATGTAGTCTTTCCCTGTGCTCCAGATGAATCTGACTACCAGACTGAGTACGAGGAGGAACTGCCAGGTGTCCCCAAGGACACATATGCTGACTTCCAGAGCACTGGGCCGGAACTGGACTCTGAATCAGTGAGCTCTTGGGCTGAGTCTCCCCAGTACCCTTTAGCTGAGCCCACTCTGAGAGTCCCTGGTTCTGGGCTGGCTGCTCCCCTACCTCTGGGTCTTGCATTCTATGGAATGCAGCCCAGGGTCTGCCCACTGGGGTCTGGCAGCTCCATGCATCTGGGCCATGTATGATTTGTTTCCAGGAGGATGAACCCTCTCTATGGCGTGGACACTCTGGCCCGGTTCCCCTGGAACCATCGCCCCAGGACTCCTGCCCCTGGCTCCCTGAACAAGATGTGCAAGGATCTCAACTGAAGTGCCCCTCCTGTCCCCGCTAATGCAGCATCTCCCCTTGGACTGACCAGGAGGCTGAGGCTCCACCCACTCCTAGGAATTACTCCTGCTTGACGCTGGAGGCCCTGGCCAGCTTTCTTCCTGTGGTGTGGGCTGGGTCAGGAAGTCTTGGGCCACTCTCCCCTAGGTACACCTTGTACCCCGTAGCAATACTGGAGGCGCCGAAGCCTCTGTGAAGTGTGGGAGCACTGGTTGGCATGTTAATAAAGTCCCCCTGATTGCGTGGATCCCGAGTCCTTTGTGGAGGTCTCTGTAACAGAACAGATGGACCTGAAGTCGTCTGGTCCCTTGAACGTGGTGGTGTCTTCCTCTCAGAATCCTTTTGCAACTCTGGGCCAGACAGGCAGGGTACTTAGGACGAAGCTGGGGTTTCTTCTCCCCAGACCGAGAGGCGAGCCCCTCGGATCCTCGCCTCCGGGCGTGCGCAGACCGATCCTGTCCCAGGTGGGAGGAGGGCTCACGCTAGCTCCCAGGTAACTGCAGCGGGGAGCCCCTCCCTGGCCTGCAGAGTCGTGAGCCCGGGGCACGTGATGAGGGGGCGGGGCCTATCTCCGTGAGCCCCGCCCCGGCGTGGCGTCACGGGGCGGAGAGCCGCCCCCGCTCCGCTCGGCGGTGGTCAGCTCCCGCGGCTGGACGCGCGCGAGGCGCCCGGTGCGGCCATGCGGGGCCCGGGTCCGAGCGCGACCCTGACCGTGAGGCCGAGACCCGGCACGATCACGGTGCGGCTCCCCCGGCGGAGGCGGCGGGCGCGGGGCGCGCTCTGAGGCCCGGGGGATGCGCGGCCTCCACGACCATGGGTGCCGCCGCCTCCAGGAGGAGGGCGCTGAGGAGCGAGGCCATGTCCTCGGTGGCGGCCAAAGTGCGGTGAGTGCGGACGGGACGGGACGCGCCGCGCGCCCTGCAGCCTCCTCTCCCGCGGCCGCCCGAGGGAAAGCAGGGCTGTGGCCTGCGCCCCCGAGATCCACCGGGACCCAGGGTGGGAGGGGACCGGCTGGCCGCGGGGCATTTGGGAGGGTCGTGCTGCACTGAAGGTGCCCTCTTCCCGTCCTGCAGAGCAGCTCGAGCGTTTGGAGAGTACCTGTCCCAGAGTCACCCTGAGAACAGCAACGGTGCAGGTAGGGGCACCCACCGAGACGGTGGGAATGTGCAGGGTGGGTCCGAGGTCCACTGTCCCAGGCCAGGCCAGCAGGGGCCGAGCGAGCCAGCCCGGTGCCCTACTAGGTTGTCTTCCTCACACCCTCTGCCCTCCTGGGCCCAGCCCCAAGAGGGGCTCCAGTCAGTCATCACCATGGTACCCTCCCAGCCTGGGCTGTTGGCATGGCAACAGGCCTCCTGGCACCCCCCAGGGCTGGCACCACTGTCTCTGGGGGCCAGCTGGTGGGGGGGAGGGGAGAAGTTGGCACCAGGCAAATGGGTGCATCTGCAGACGGGTGGGGGGGTGTATGTTCTTACCTCCCAGGATCACGCATAGGTAGCAAGGCCTGTCACCCCAACCCACGTTCACACAGGGCTTCAGGCCCAGCTAGGAGGAGGAGCAGGAGACTTAGAAACACCTTTTCTGGCAATCAGAGCCCCCTCAGCAGGCTGGGTGCCCATTGTGTGTTGCCCTCAGTGTGCCAGGAGACTGGAAGGGCAGACTAGCAGGCTACAGGCTCACCTGGTTCCTCTCCCCCCAGACCACCTGCTGGCTGACGCCTACTCTGGCCACGACGGGTCCCCCGAGATGCAACCCGCCCCTCAGAACAAACGCCGCCTCTCCCTTGTCTCCAATGGCCGCTATGAGGGCAGCCTCTCAGATGAGGCCATCAGTGGGAAGCCAGCCACAGAGGGCCCCCAGCCCCGAGTGTATACCATCTCGGGAGAGCCAGCCCTGCTGCCCAGCCCTGAAGCTGAGGCCATCGAGCTAGCAGTGGTAAAGGGGCGGAGGCAGAGGGAGAGGCATATTCACCACCATAGCCAGCCCCTGCGTGCCAGTCCAGGCAGCAGCCGTGAGGACATCAGCAGGCCCTGCCAGAGCTGGGCAGGTAGCCGCCAGGGTTCCAAGGAGTGCCCTGGATGTGCCCAGCTGGCCCCTGGACCCTCTCCTCAGGCCTTTGGGCTGGAACAGCCTCCTCTACCTGAGGCCTCTGGCCGCCGCAAGAAGCTGGAGAGGATGTACAGCGTTGACAGAGTGTCTGGTGAGGAGCCTTATCTCTGGGCAGTGGGCAAGTTTGGGTAGCACACTGGGCTCTGGCAGTAGCAAGCACCGTGAGATTGGAAATAGGCAGAGGAGATACCTGTGGTATCCAGCAGTTAGGGTGACATTTCTTGGGCTCCTGCTGCCACTCCCTAGCCTCCCTAAGTTCCTTAGCCAATCTACCAGGCCTCGTAGTCAGCTTTGGCCTTCCGAACACCTAGGGAATCAAATGGTACTTTTTAGAGGAGGGTCCCTGGGAGGACCTTGAGGGATAAGCAGGCAGAAAACAGATCTTAATTGGAACATCAGGCTGCCTTCAGGAAGTGCTTGGAAGGGGTGCTGGCAAGTCAGGGAGGTTCTGGCGTGAGTGGCTAGGTGGAATTCTGGTTGGGACCCCATGCTGAGCCAATTTCTGTTGCTGCTGACTCCTTGGGTCACCACCTTCCCATGAGGGAGGGGAATCAGGCTCAGGACTCCTGTCCTTGTCAGCCACAGACTCTTCTTTTTTCCAGATGATGTCCCCATCCGCACCTGGTTCCCCAAGGAAAACCTCTTCAGCTTCCAAACAGCTACCACAACTATGCAAGCGTGAGTCTAGTGTCCACCACAAGGGTCCAGGGCTGGGCGAATACTCATAACCCTTTCTTGACCTCTGGTCCTTGGGGGCTTCTCATGTGGAACACTGTGTCATACTCTGGCTCTGAGTCCCAGGGGACCACCTACTCCCTCAATCTGTGTTCTACCCCCACCCCTCCTTGTCCTATTCCTTACTTGCCTTCCTTAATGGCCTTCACATACCTGTCACAGTCCCTGAGGTCTATTCTCATGTGCTCAGGGTCCCTGGCCCAGGGGTGCAGTTGATGGCACCATCACGGGGGACTTAAGGGTGGGGGTGTTTGTGTCCTCATGTGGTTCCAAACTGCAGCCTCTGCTTCATGTGTTGCCAAAGGTTTCTTGGGGGTCTGTTCCTCTTTACCTGATATGTACCTGGCTTCTCCTCCCAAGGAGGTACCTTTATAGCAAGGTCCTCACACCAAAGCAGTCCTGCTGTACTAAGGAGAGCAGGGCAGTCAGGCCTCTATAGTGCCTACTTCCAGCCTCTCCTGACCAGGGCTCTGCATCTGCAGACTCCAGTTCCCTTTTGAGAGCTGGCTTCAGCCTATGCAGCATCCTGCTGAGGCCCTGCAGGGCTAAGGGAAGATAGGAATCTGTGCTGATTGTATCTTCTCTTTCTTGCTGCCCTTTCCTGCTGTGGCTTCAGCATCTCGTAAGTACCCATGCCACATGTACCTAAGGGCACAACTGTTTTTCTGGGGGATCCTCCCACCCCCAGATAGATTTGTGAAGGACAGGGACCCTGGGCCTGGACAGTGAGGGGTGCTGAGCCCCCATGAGCCCAGCTCCCAGTGGACAGCCAGGCCTCAGCAGGGCCTGCCAAGGGCCAGCTGGGCCTGGGATGCCCCACTGGGTCCCTATGCTTGCACCTCTGTCCCATGTCTATGTCCCTCCTGCCTCTGGCCAAGAGCAGTGCTGACTTGCGGCGGTTTCTCAGGGTGTTCAGGGGCTACGCGGAGAGGAAGCGCCGGAAACGGGAGAATGATTCCGCGTCTGTAATCCAGAGGTAGGGCCTGCCAGCCACTCGCCACCAGGGTCTGTCTCTAGTCTGCACTGGTCTGGCCAGGGCCCTCCTGGCCCTGGCAGACCTGATGGGGGAAGGGTGGTGGCGACCACTGGCCTGGCCCTGCTCTGGGGACGTGGCAGGCAGGGGAGGCCATGTGGCCAGGCTGAGTTTCAGCCCCTAGACATATACTTTGTGGGGGACATTGATAGTCAGACTGTAGCCAGCTGGCCTGTTGTGTGTGTCTAGCCCGGAAGTCCAGAGCTGTGTTACCAGTGGTACCGCAAACCCTCCTTCACCTCCAACCTCAGAGGCTTGCCTGGGAAACTTGTTTATCCATCTTGGACATGGGACCTTGACAGGACACAGAATTTTGGGGAAAAGAAAACCTGTCCCCTGGGTAGGGATGGGTACCCTTGGGCCCCAGACCAAGTTGTAGGTGTGGGTTCAGGGAGAGGATATTTGGGAGGCTCTGCAGCAGAAGGGGTGCCTGTGTGAAGTCTCAGTGAGCAGCAAGCCCGCCTCTGCTACAGAGATTTGGGAGGGTCTCAGAAGGAGGTAGGATAGCATTTGTCTGTGTGTGGGGCCTGAGGAGACCATACTCTGGACATACAGTCTCAAGCTAGCTGGTCAAGGGCTGCCAGTCCACCATTCTGGTCCTTCATCACCCTATGCTTTCTCCTCTAGGAACTTCCGCAAACATCTGCGCATGGTTGGCAGTCGGCGGGTGAAGGCCCAGAGTAAGACCTTGGTGCAGGGGAGGTTGGCATCTCTGCGCTTGGCAGGCTGGGGCTTTGCGTGCTGCCAGCGCCAGAAAGCCTGGCCTCCCTAGATGTGCTCTAGCCCCACCTAGAGGCACTACCTCCTCCCTGCCTTGTCCAGGCCCCGCCTCCTGCCTCATCCAGTGTTTTGTCCTTGTTTTGTCCTGCCCCAGTGTTCTGCCTCCCAACCCAGTGTACCACCAGGCCATGTCCTGACCCACTCAGCAGTCTTTGGACTCCACCCCCATCGTGCCCTTTGACCCCACCCTAGCATCCCCCAGGTTCCCATATTCCGCTCTTAGTGCCCTGTGCTCCTGTGTCAACCCTATCCTTGGTCCTAGTGTACTTTATGTGATCTCAGACCCCATCTGTGCCAGCTTCAGCCTCTTCCCACACCCTCAGTCCCCCTGGTCCAGGGCCCGAGTCTGCTCTGTCCTTGCCCCCTCTGGCTAATGGGGTTTTGCTGTCACTGCAGCGTTCGCTGAGCGGCGTGAGCGGAGCTTCAGCCGGTCCTGGAGCGACCCCACCCCCATGAAAGCCGACACTTCCCACGACTCCCGAGACAGTAGGTGTCCAGGTGCAGGGCTGGCCCACCTCCCCCATAAGCTCCCCTAGGTCCAGGTCCCTGCCAGGGGTTCCATGCCAGCGCCGCTAGGCTTCTGCGCTTCTGCTCTCTGAGCCTTAGTTTACCTTTTTATGAGATGGGGGTACCTGGCATCTCCTATCTCTAAGGAGTGGTTAACTAATGGCTAAGCAGTGCCTGGCAGGGGTACCTGAGGGGCTCATTGCCTCTCAGGGCATACTTGGCCCCACAGGGGACACTCGTGCCAGGTCTCAGCTTTGCATCAGTCTCCCCTCTTCCCACAAGACTGCTTTCCATTGGTGTCAGTAGTCCTGTCCTGCTGGGTTGGCCGTGACCTTACATGGCCCTCCCCCTACCCAAAGACCCTCCAGGACATGGCTTGGGCTCTGTGGGTGTTGGGCCACTGTCCTTGTGACGCCTCCTGCCTCCTAGGCAGTGACCTACAGAGCTCTCACTGCACGCTGGATGACGTTTGTGAGGACCTGGACTGGGATACTGAGAAGGGCCTGGAGGCCGTGGCCTGCGACACTGAAGGCTTTTTGCCACCCAAGGTCATGGTAAGACCTATCCCTGGGTATGCCTCCACCGTAGCAGCCCCCAAAATGCTATCTACCCTAGCATCCTCCACCTCATGGAGCACAGCTCTGTCCTCTGACCCTCTTCCACTATGCCTGGGATAGGCCTTTGGATGTTGTGGCAGGGGTCTCTTGGCATATGGGGGCATCACAAAATCTTCACCATCAGCTACCTGGGGGAGCTTTAGGGAAGTCCCACCCTTGGCTTCAAGGGAGTGGGAAGTGTTTTTTGTTTGTTTGTTTTGTTTTGTTTTTTTGGGTTTTCAAGGTAGGGTCTCGCTCTAGTCCAGGCTGACCTGGAATTCACTATGTAGTCTCAGGGTGGCTTTGAACTCAAGGCAGTCCTCCTACCTCTGCCTCCCGAGTTCTGGGATTAAAGGCCTGTGCCAAGGGGAGTGGGAAGTGTTGAATAAGCACTCCACCCTTATTTGTGGGAACACATCTTACTGAAGCTCCCCTGTTCTGCCAGTTGATCTCCTCCAAGGTGCCGAAAGCCGAGTACATCCCCACCATCATCCGCAGGGACGACCCATCCATTATCCCCATCCTCTATGTGAGTACCCCACACACACACCAACTCCTGGCATCCAAGCAAATCCCAGGGATGTGCCTCCTCCAGGTTCAGCCCTTGGTGCCTGAATGGTTAGTGGGGGTCTAGCAGAGACTCTGATGTGTGGCCTGTCTATTCCTAGGACCATGAGCACGCAACATTTGAGGACATCCTGGGTATGTATCCTGCTGACCCCTTCTGGTGGCTGGCAGGGAGGATAGCCTTGCATGGGGAAGGGCAGTGCTCACAGCCCTCTGTCCACAGAGGAGATAGAGAAGAAACTGAATATCTATCACAAGGGGGCCAAGATCTGGAAGATGCTGATTTTCTGCCAGGTAGGGCCCAGCCCTTCCCTTGCAGTCCAGAGGAGGCCCGTATAGTGGGAGAGAAAAGCTCAAGGTTTACTTACTATGCTTACACATGTGGCTGTCAGTGTGTGTGTGTGTGTGTGTGGGGTGTGTGTGTGGGTGTGTGTGTGTGTGTGTGTGTGTGTGTGTGTGTGTGTGTGTGGAGTGGGCATATAGACATCTCATGCCAGCCTCCTGGTACCCTGTAGCTTGACTGTGGCATCTTACAGGGTGGCCCGGGACATCTTTACTTGCTCAAGAACAAGGTGGCTACCTTCGCCAAAGTGGAGAAGGAAGAGGACATGATCCAGTGAGAGGGGAGGGTACCCTAGGCTGCGGGGAGGGCAGTCGTGGGCCCAGTGTCTTCCCACCCTCATCCAGCTCCCTCCACCATGTTTCTCCATGTGGAGCTCAGCCATGGGGTCTGAGGCCGCCTGTGATCTCTCCCTCCCCCCACCAGCTTCTGGAAGAGGTTGAGCCGCCTGATGAGCAAAGTAAACCCAGAGCCAAATGTCATCCACATCATGGGCTGCTACATTCTGGGGAATCCCAATGGGGAGAAGGTACTGGGACCCCAGAGCTCTAAGAAGGGAAGGTGGGGCCTCTGCTTGTCCTCTTCCTGTCCTTCTGCTATAGTCCTCCTAGAAAATCACTTATGCCTGGGGTTCTGAACGAGGAGGGGGGGCCTGCTCTTAGCTCCAGACTCACTATGCTATCCTTTCTGCAGCTGTTCCAGAACCTCAGGACCCTCATGACTCCTTATAGGGTTACCTTCGAGTCACCCCTGGAGCTGTCTGCTCAAGGTGAGTTGGCCAAGCTGCATGACAGGAGGGCTGCAGTGGTTCTGACCTATCACTGGCCCGGTCAGGCCTGAGCCTCTTGGCTTTGCCCTCTCCTGCTCAGGGAAGCAGATGATCGAGACCTACTTTGACTTCCGGCTATACCGCTTATGGAAGAGCCGCCAGCACTCAAAGCTGCTGGACTTTGACGACGTCCTGTGAGGGGCATGGGCCACGCCCAGTTACCACCAGGCCACTTCCTCTGGACCAGGAACCTGGGGCTGGGCTGCCTCTTGCACCCAGGACCACATGGCCCTGGTCTTGCCCACGGCCACTTCAGGGACCCTCAGACGTTGCTCAGGTTCTCGTGGGGTCTGGTCCTCGCTGCACCCATGGGCCACAGAGGCCACAGTCCTGGGGGTCTAAGAGGAGCCTCGCCCCATGGCCAGTGGACTCTTGGCGGCCAGGCACTGACCTGCCATGCCTCGCCTGGAGGCTGCAGCATTGGGAATCCCCTCCACGGGGTTCATAGAAATAAGTGCAATTTTTTACACCCCTGAAACAATTTGAAGGGAAGCAGCGTTACTAGTTAACTAGTTAAGCACTATGCTACTAGTTACAGTGTAGACGACCTGGCCCAGTGTGTGTTCAGGTCCTTCTGTCCCCTAGCCCCTCAGCCCTGCCGTATTTGATCACCAGCACCAGGGTGGCCTGTCTATGTGGGGCCGGCGCTGCCAGACTGCCTAGCCTGGCTCAGTCTGCACCGGCCAAATCTGTCAGCTTTTACCCCTCTTGCCACCCCTTGCTCACTCTGACCTCAGCCTGGCAAGGGGCAACCTGGGCAGTAGGAGGGAAGGGCCTGGCCTTCCCCCTCAGAGGAGGCGCTGGGTTGCCATCCACTCCCCACCTCTGCAAGCCTACCCATCTCCCTTGCTGCTGTTGAGTTCAGCTTTTGCCAGCCTCAACCTGGAGGCAATGTCCCAGCACAGAGGCCTAGGGGCTTGGTGGGGGCCCAGATGGGGGTGGGCCCTAGAAGGCTAGAGTCTCACCAGTACTACAGTGGGGGCCTGGATCTCTTATCTCAAGCCCAAGAGCCAAGTAACTGGTGAACTGTGAGAACCCCATGATTCCCCTCACAGCCTTGCCCAGGGTCCAGCAGGGTGGGCTCTCTTGTATATAGTTGGAGCTTGGGGGCAGGTCCCCCTTTCGTAGAGCCTGGGGTCTGAGGGCACCTGGCTGTGCCCCTGGCCAAGGGGAGTGGGGACTGGGCTCACAACAATGTACGATATCCCTTAGAGTGACCATTAAACCTGACCCTCTGCTGCGGCTGCTGCGTGGGTCTCCTCACTTGGTGCCCTGTATGTACATGTCAGCCTGATATCACTGCTGCCTGGCCTCACACACCTGGGCCTGGACAGGGCGGAGCCAGCAACTACCCTTCAGGCCAAGAGAATCCCCGAGTGTCCCTCATCCAACACAGGAGAGAGTGGAGAAAGTCTGTGGGGACTGAGGGGCTGTGGTCCTGGAAAGGGGCTGAGCAGGACCTGGAGTGACTCACTGACGTGGGAAAGAGGGCTGCCCACGCATGTGGTCTGAGGTGTGGCCACAGACATCCCCAGTGCCCAAACTACAGCCAGGCCTGGCTACCTGATGGCTACCTGTTTAGTGGCAGTGGATAATGCAAATAGTGCCACCTGAGAGTGCCCAGAGCTGGAGAGGGCAGTGCATGGCGTGGACAAAGCCTGGCAAGCTTGAGGCCAGATGCTAGGCACTGCCCTTCTGAGAAGCTGCCACCAAGACGCTCCAGACAGGGCCGTGGGGGAGGCAAGGTTTGGGTGGCAACATGAACAGTCTTAGAAGTTTAGGTTTAGATATCAAATGTCTCTATACTTTCACTTATTCAACTACCCACGCACGTGTTTTCTCTCTCTCTCTCTCTGTCTCACACACACACATACTGTACAGATGTGATCCACATCTCTTCTATGTGTGGTTCGTGAGATAAGGCCTGGAGTCTGCATGACTCAGCCTCTCCACAGCAGGGCAGTGTTAGAAGACACATTCAGGTTTCACCTGTACTCCTGAGCTTAGCCCTAGAACAGCCAGACATTTGGCCTGAGAGGTTGTGTAGGCTCAGCCTAGGGTCTGGCTATGGTAGCAAAGGTGACTGCCTACAGCCCTGAGGGTTGGCTGGGGCAGTGTGGGGTCTCGGGTATGTTTCACAAGGTTCCCTTCCTCACATCCAGAATCACCAAGATGAAGTGTGTGGAAGGCACCAGGGGCACACTTGGGCAAAGTATAGAACAGTGAGGAGATTGCCAGACTTGATGTGTGTGGACGAGGGCATGGGAGCAGGTGCCCAAGGTGTCTTTGGTCTTCTCTGAAGCATGTTTTTCCACCTACCTGCCTCAATCAAACAGGTAAGCTGGGCATGATGGCACACTACTTTAGTCCCAGCACTTGGGAGGCGGAGGTAGGAGGATTGCCAGGGAGTACAGAGTGACTTCCTGGTCAGCCTGGGCTAGAGTGAGACTGCCTCCAAAAAGCCAAAACAATTACAACATATGCAAAAGATTAAGAATGCTGTGTGTGTGTGTGTGTGTGTGTGTGTGTGTGTGTGTGTGTGTGTGTGTGTGAATGGGGAGTGAGCCGAAGGCCCTGTGCATGCTGGCCCTTTTTAAAAACTGCTTGGAGACAGTGTCTCACTTGCTAAGTTGTCCAAGCTGGCCTTGAACTCATTTTGTAGCCCTTGCTGGCCTTAATATCCTTAATTTATACATATCTTTTGTGAAATGATAAGAGAAAGACAATCCAATAGAGGAAAATGAGCCAAAACCTAAAGCAACTTTTCATAAAGTCATGAGGGAGGTCTGAACCCTGTGTGTGTGAAGCTAGCACAGGGAGCAGTGAGGGGCTCCAAGTTCCCTCAGCTTGGCAAAGTGTGAAGAACATCGCCCACACACACACACACACACACACAAATACAGCTGCCTTCCTGTGATGCATGTGGAGAAGCCACTATTCATTGCCCAGTAGTTAACTGTGAATTTTTCTAGAGAAACGCATCTGCTCCCACCCTCCAGAGAGAACAGCAATGGCCACCGAAGTATGGTTACACCAGGGTCCCCACCTGGGGGACCGATGGGTTTAATGGACTTGCTTAAGGAGCATAGGTGAGGGGTTCCAGCAACATGACCCCAAAGCAGCCTTATCACCAGAAAGTCTCACCTGGCACCTGTGTAGATGGATGGAACTTTACTGCCTCTTGAGATAACATGCAGTGAGGAGGCTCTGGAGGAGGAGCTGAGGTCCTAGGTGTCAATAACCTGCCCACCCCCCTTCTGTAAGGAAACCACCCCACTGCAGGCCCAATCTCCTGAGTAGCCATGCTGTTCCTAGAAAATGGCAGTGTCTGTTCTGCCTGAAAGATGGCTCTCTACCATCACAGGGCACAGCCAGGTCCTCCAGACAGTGTCCTGGTGAAAGAACAGACTATTCAAAAGAGGAAGCATGGCCAAGGCCTGAATGCCACCTATTTCAAGTGATAAGGTAACCCCACTGACAACCTGGCTTCTGTCTGCTGCCTGGATGCTCCTGCCTTCCTAATTGTCCAGAAGGCTCTGGACCAGCAGGCAGAAGTTGCCTAGCACCCCCTCCTCTCTGTACACATTGGATGCTGCTCTATGCTGGCCTCACACCTCAAGTATGGATGCCCTGACCATCATTTTCAGGCTTATCCACACCACTATTAGTAGATAGCTCCTTTGTTTGATGTACCCCTAAGCAGATCACCCACCCTAGGGAGGACCAATCTGGGGCATCCTGCTGGGATGGAAGAATTAAGACCACAATGAGGTGTGGCTCTTATCCTACCCTGTGCTAAAAATAAATGTGAAGACTTGCCTAGATGAAGGCTCTGCCCGGGGACAGAGGACTGAGAACCTACTACTGCACATGGCAGGATGTACCCAGGTGACTCCAGCCTCACCAGCTGCTAGGTGGTCAGTTCAGCTCTTCTACTTGGGAAGTGGGATTAGGAAGCTGGAAGGGATCAAAAAGCTACCCTACCCAACACAAAAGGTATTTTAACTCTGTTAAAACAAAATAAAAAGCTGCCCTGCCCCTCTTCCCTAACTCACACCTAGAGAACTGATCTGAGTTGTGGATTCTTACTGTGGGGCCAACCCTGAACACTGAAAAAAGAACCTGACCTTGAGGCCACAGCCCACTAAGGGCTGAAACAGAACACCAACTCTCTCGAGATCGGAAGCAAGACCCAGAGTCTTGAAAAGTAAGATTCGTAACATTGCAAACCAGAATTATTCCATTTTTAAAGAAACACAGGGATGAAGTTGGGGAGATGGTTCAATGGTTAAAGGTGCTTGAAAAACCTGCCAGTCCCATTCAGTGCCCCAGTACCCACATAAAGCCAGATGCCCAATGTGGCACATGCATCTGGAGTTTGCATTCTCAAATATGTTTTTTAAAATAAAACATAAAAAGGCCAGGTGTGGTGGTTTATACCTATAATCCAGCACTCAGGAGGCTGAGGTAGGAGGGCCTTGAGTTCAAGGCCAGCCTGGGTTAGATTGAGACCCTGCCTCGAAACAAGCCAGAGAGAGAGAGAAGAATGATGAGAAGTCTTGACTCTCCTTGCAAATAAAAGTATTTTTTAAAAACAGCCGGGCATGGTGGCACATACCTTTAGTCCCAGCGCTCAGGAGGCAGAAGTAGGAGGATTGAGTTCAAGGCCACCCTGAGACTCATAGTGAATTCCAGGTCAGCCTGGGCTAGAGTGAGACCCTACCTCGAAAAATCAAAAATCAAAACAAAACAAAACAATAATAATTAGTCACCTCCATCATTGTATTGCTTGAATATATCTTCCAGGGCAAGGCCACTAGGGTGTGCAAGCCTCCTTTGATCTTGTCAGGTTCTAAAAGCTCAAGAGGTCTGAGAACGAAGCCTCTTCCCAGTCTTCTGGTTCAATTGGCCAAAGGCAATGGTGTCTCTTGCCCTGAGCTCTCTGAACATATTAAGGCAGCCTTGGGTTTCCCCTCACTCGGGCTCTTTTATCCATTCCTTTACTGCTATCTGCTCTCTTCCACTGATGCACAAACCACCTTAGGAAGGGATGGCTGCCTTTGGGCCAGACTGCAGTCAATAATGCTCATAGAGCAGGCGCCTCTCCTCAGCCCACCCTGTTCAGATACGATGGGTCACACAGGCAACAAGGCAGCATCCAGTGCTGACCAGATGTGGTGAAGGCACAGCATGTGGGCATTCTGATGAAGGGCTGAGAACCTAGCTGCATCCGCATTCTTGGGAACCATGCCAGCCTCCTGTACTTGTGGTTCTAAGACCTGGGTTCCGGAACCACTGCATCAGGCAGGGAGCAGAAAGGAAAAATCACAGGATCACCATGCCAGCAGGTTCCTCCTTTGGCAGAACTGTGGAGTCACACAATATCCCCTTCATCCCCAAGCTACCAGTAAAAAGGAACAAGTGCGATCAGGCTCACCCTGTGTGACTCTGACCACCCCCTTTGGACAACTAGTCTTTCAACTGCCATCTCCACTTCTGTATCCAGTGACTGCTCTGAGCTCTGAGTACAATGTCTGGCTGTCCCGTGTCTCAGCTGAAGGGATGATGCTCGGTCATCTAATGTGCAGGACCTTCTGAGCACCTTGTAGCTCCTGAGCACACCTTCCTGGATGAGCAAAGCCCAATCCAGAAATGGGGTCTTGTCTGTCAGGACCCCCCTGCAGCCCCCAAGGCATCTAGCATCAATCTCACTGAATGCAGCACCCCCAGACATTGCCACAGAGCCCTCTAGTCTCCCAGCCGACATGACAGTTCCTGCCGGCAACTGTGTCCTTTCACCTCAGAAACGTCCCCAGACACGAAGATGGTCACAGGACCACCACCAACTGCTTAACCCTTTCCACCCTCAGCATCCCCCTTCTACTTCCGTGTTACATGTATTCCATTGTCCTCTTCCCTTAAGTCCCCCTTCTCCCCTCATGGCCTCTACACTCACTCCCACTTTAACACGCACATCTATAGATTCAAAGGTAGGGTCCCCGTATGAGAGAGAACATGTGGTATTTGGCTTTCTGAGCCCGAGTTACCCCACTTATACGATTTCCAGTTCCAACCATTGGTCTGCAAATTTTATTCATTATCCAGTCATCAGGTGATGGACACCTAGGCTGATCGCATTCCCTAGGCATTGTGAGCAGAGCAGCAATGAACACCCTTGTGCAGTATCTCTGAGGTTCCACGCTTACACCTTAATTCCCTCAACCCTCACCTTGCCTCCTTCGGGCTGGTATTACCCATCACTGCCCGTCCATTTTATTCACCTCATTTCTTGGTAACCACCTGAGTTTCTCTCCTTCAATATTTTCATTATTAACCTCATTTCTTTTTATTTAGTGTGTGTGTGTGTGTGTTGCTGAGGATCTAACCCAGGGCCTCACGCATGATAACCAAGTACTGTACCACTGAGCTATGCCACCAGCCCACTTCATTTCTGGTTTTGTGTTGGTTTTGTTTGTTTGTTTTTTTTTAAATATTTTATTCATTTTTCAAGCAGAGAGAGAGAGAGAGAGAGAGAGAGAGAGAGAGAGAGAGAGCGCACACCTTGTGGGTCTGGCTTATGTGGGTCCTGGGGAATTGAACCAGGGGCCTTAGGCACTGGAGGCAAGTGCCTTAACCGCTGAGCCATCTCTCCAGCCCTGTTTGTTTTTTTGAGACAGGGTCTCACTCTAGCCTAGGCTGACATGAATCTCACTCTGTAGCCCCAGGCCTGCCTCAAACTCATGGTGATCCTTACCTCAGCCTCCTGAGAGCTGTTTGGACTTTTTATTATGTTAGTGCGGAGCTACTTCATCTGACTGCATCCATAGTGGAGGCAGTGCCAGCCTTGCCAAGGCTTCTATCCAGGCCTCTTCCTTGGAATAGCCTGTTGTCCCGACCATGCTCTGCCCTCACCAGCTGTTCATAGGGAGCAGTGAGTCATGGTCAATCCCAGCATGCTCTTAGCCCCCAGCACTGTTTCTAAGTCAATCACTCCATCATCCTTTTAGTGATGGCACCTCCGGGCTGAGACATGGTTCTTTCACACCAACTCTTTAGTTTCCTAGTTTCTGCCCCTCCCCCACTTACTGCTTTCTTGATGACCAAAGGCCTTATAAGTACTTTTTTAAAAAAATGTATTTGCAAGCCGGGCGGGGCGTGGTGTCGCACACCTTTAATCCCAGCACTCGGGAGGCAGAAGTAGGAGGATTGCTGTGAGTTCAAGGCCACCCTGAGACTACATAGTGAATTCCAGGTCAGCCTGGACTAGAGCGAGACCCTAACTCAAAAAACCAAAAAAAAAAAAAAGTATTTGCAAGGAGAGGAGAGAGGAAGAGAGAGAATATGAATGAATGAATATAGAATGAGGCACACCAGGGCCTCTAACCACTGTAAACAAACTAGAAGCACACAGTGCTTTGTGTGTCTGTCTTTATGTGGGTACTGGGGAGTTGAACCCCTGAGCCATTTCTCCAGCCCCTTATAGGTACTTTCTATTGTCCCAGCATTAATTTCCTCCTTTGTGGGTGACCTTGCAGTTAGTGTCCTGAAGGCTATCTGGCCAGGCTATCAACCCAGGGTCCAATTTAGTGCTTGTTTTTTTACAATTTATTTATTTAGTTAGTTTTGGTTTTTCGAGGTAGGGTCTCACTCTAGCCCAGGCTGACCTGGAACTCACTCTGTAGTCCAAGGCTGACCTCAAATTTACAGTGATCCTCCTACCTCAGCCTCCTTAGTGCTGGGATTAAAGGCCTGTGCCACTACACCCGGCTTGGTTCTCCTTCCATTTTAGCGATTCCAGATAGCAGTAACTGAGGAACACAATAGCCCTCTTCTTACCAGCAGGGTTCCTCCCATATCTGATGGATCTTTAACCCTGGATTCCATGGCACGCTGACATCTTCAAGTGCTAGAACGAGCGTGTGTATACACACACACACACACACACACACACACACACACACACACACACACACACGGAAACCAGATGGCCCTTGGAATCTAAGGGTGCCCCCCTGTGGGATTTGAATGAAATGGCCCCCATAAACTCAAGTATTTTGAATACTTGGTTCCCCCCCCCAAGTTATGGCAATTTGAAGAAGTTGTGGAGTCTTGGGGAGGTGGTGCCTTGCTGGAGGAGGTGTGCTGTGGTTTATTAGTGTAGCTGGGCACTGGCTAGCTTGCTTGTACATCTTTCCCATTGCTCTAGAGATGTGAGCCAGGCTTGCTGCTCAGGACCAGCATGCTTTTCTTTTTTTAAAAAATATTTTATTTAGGGCTGGAGAGATGGTTCAGTGGTTAAGGCACTTGCCTCCAGTGCCTAAGGCCCTGGGTTCAATTCCCCAGGACCCACATAAACCAGACCCACAAGGTGGTGGCCCTGGTGTCTGTCTGTCTGTCTGTCTGTCTGTCTCTCTCTCTCTCTCTCTCTCTCTCTGTATCTCTCTGATTGAAAATTAATAAATAAAATATTTAAAAATTTTAAAAAATATTTTATTTATTTATTAGAGAGAGAGAGAGAGAGGCACCAGGGCCTCCAAGCCACTGCGAATGAACTCCAGACACATGCGCCCTCTTGTGCATCTGGCTGTATATGGGCACTGGGGAATCGAACTCTGGTCCTTCTGCATTGCAGGCAAATGCCTTAATCACTAAGCCATCTCTTCAGCCCAGCATGCTTTTCTTGGCATGATGAAACTTCTTCTCTCCTGAACTGTAAGCTAAATTGAACCTTTCCTCCAATTAACTGCCACCGGTCAGAGGCTTCATCCTAGCAACTAGAGGGCAACTACACCACCTCCTATCCTTCCGTCTTCCCAAGCCACGAGTCTCTGTGAACCAGGGCTGGCCTACAAATCTCACTTCTCTGCCATCAGCTCTAAGGAGACACAACTCAGACTCGGGTTCCCATGCACACAGTTTGGAAGACTCCTGTGGCCTCAGAGAGCACGGGAGCTTCACCCCACCAGCAAGCAGCTGATGCTGTAAGAGACATAGTCCTGTGCCCTGCACAGAACTCCAGTTATGACACTGCCTTTCATCCTCAAAAGGATGTTCCTGGAAGATGTCCCCAGCAGCTCTACTCAACCAAACAGTGGAGAAACCCCATCTTTCCATGGGTGAGGGGTGGACAAACCAGCCCACCTGCACCGAGCTCACTGGGGCACAAGGAAGGGACCTTGTGTGGCATGCAAGAAGCCAGGGACTGACCAGTGGTGGGTAGAGCAGCTGTGGGGGATGGGAAACTCTGATGGTAGTGGTGATAGTTTGTATACAAAATGGGTAAATTGTATACCTTGTGGGTTTCAAAATATTTTTATTAATTTGCAAGGAGAGAGAGAATGAGGATGGGTGTGCCAGGGCTTCTTGCCACTGCAAACAAACTCCAGATGCATGCACTACTTTGTGCCCCTGGATTTAGGTGGGTACCAGAGAACCAAACCCAGGCCATCTGGCTTTGCAAGCAAGTGCCTTTAACCATCGAGCCATCTCCCCAGTCCACCTTTTTTTTTTTTTTTTTGGTTTTTCGAGGTAGGGTCTCCCTCTAGTCCAGGCTGACCTGGAATTCACTATGTAGTCTCAGGGTGGCCTTGAACTCACGGAGATCCTCCTGCCTCTGCCTCCCAAGTGCTGGGATTAAAGGCGTGCGCCACCACGCCGGCTCCCAGTCCACCTTCTGAGGTTTTTATTTATTTGCTTTTCTGCATTAATTTTTTCTTTAGGGCCAAGGAGATGGCTGGGTGGATAAAGCATTCACCACTCAAGCTGGAGTACCTGAGTTCAATCCACAGATCCCACATAAAAAGCCTGGAAGCCATGAGCGGCCTCTGTAATCCCAGAATGCTAAAGCTGAGATGGGAGGTGGGGACAGGAGAATTTCCCAGAAGCTCGTGATAAGCACGGGAAAGAACAGCCAAGTGAGAATCCAGGCAAGAAACCCTCTCAAATGAGGTGGACATGTTAAGACCAACCTGACAGTTGTCCTCTGACCTCAGCACCAAGGTATGCATGCCCCACACTCACACACTAATAAATTATAAATTAAAAATTGGGGGGCTGGGCATGTTGGTACACACCTTTAATCCCAGCACTTGGGAGGCAGAGGTAGGAAGATCGCCCTGAGTTTGAGGCCAGCCTGAGACTACACAGTGAATTCCAGGTCAGCCTGGGCTAGAGGGAGACCCTACCCGGAGTAAAACAAACAAACTAAAAGGGCTGGGGCTAGAGAAATGGCGGAGCAGTTAAAGACACTTGCTTGCAAAGCCTGACATCCCAGGTTCAGTTCCCCAATACCCACTACATAAATTCAGATGCCCAAAGTAACATATGTGTCTGGAGATCATTTGCAATGGCAAGAGGTCCTGGTATACCTACATTCTGTCTCAGCCCCACTGTACCCCTTCTTCCCACCTATCTTTTCCTTCCTCTTTCTTTCTTTCTTTCTTTCTTTCTTTCTTTCTTTCTTTCTTTCTTTCTTTCTTTCTTCTTTCTTTCTTTCTCTCTCTCTCTCTCTCTGTCTCTCTCTTTCTCTCTTTCTTTCTTCTTTCTTTCTTCTTTTTTGGTTTTTAGAAGTAGGGTCTCACTCTAGTCCAGGCTGACCTGGAATTCACTCTGTAGTCTCAGGGTGGTCTTAAACTCATGGTGATCCTCCTACCTCTGCCTCCAGAGTGCTGGCATTAAAGGCGTGCGCCACCATACCCCGCTCTTTCTTTATTTCTTTCTGAGCTAGGGTCTCACTCTAGCCCAGGCTGGCCTAGAATTCACTCTGTAGTCTCAGGCTGGCCTCGAACTCACAGCGATTCTTCTACCTCCGCCTCCCCAGTGCTGGGATTAAAGGCAAGTGTCACCACGCCCCACTTTATGTTTTAAAAGGCCAAACAGGGCTAAGCTTTGCAGCTGGCAGCCCTCAGTCTCTGGCCTCTTGGTCACCTGTCATCTGACTCTGCTTCAGCTTGGCCCAAGTGGGTGGAGCAGGGGGCAAGGTCTACCACAAAGAGGGAGGCCTGAGTTTCCCAAGCTCTGCCCTCCCTCCCATCTCCAGGGCAGATCCAAAGGTTATAGTAAGCCTGGGGGCACTGCCCCTCCTCCCTCACCAGGGGTGCAGGGAAAGCCGGGGGTTGGTACTGCAGTGTGAAGCTGGTGGATGGACGACCCTGCCTAGACAACAGGTAGAAAGCAGGCCTGGGCCTCCCCAGCACAGCCACAGCCCCAGGTTCAGGTGGGTGGAGCCTGGGCTGGAAGACAGCAGGTGCTTGGGACAGTTGGACTCAGTACAGAGCTTCTTCCAGTTGTTCCTGAAGATTGGCTGCCAGCCCAGGTGAGGGTCTCAAGGGACTTTTGTGGTCTGGGGGCTGTCCTGGTAAGTGGCTATCTGTTCTGGGTGTAGAGGGAAGCTTTTCTTATCTTTTTTCTGTTTACCCAACCTCAGGGGCTACATTCCCAGAGGTGGGGTCCCTATATTCCTGGATCCTACCTTTTATCCTTTACCTCCACCCTGGCTCTTATTAGGGATGCAGGCCAGGTCCTGGGCAAGTCACCTCTCCTCTCTTGCCTCAGTAGACCTCCTTAGACGGGTTCATGCACCATTCATCCTGGGCCCGGTTCAGCTTCTGCTTGCAACTCTGGGAACTGGGAGTTCCCGCATTCTTGGGGGACATTCCACTGAGTACAAAGTCACAGACTCTCAAAATTCCCAAACCTCAGAGAACAGTCTGATTTTGACCAGACCAGCGGGAGCAGTGTCCAGGATGAAGCTGACCTGGAGCAAGGCTCGCCTGGTGACCCTTCTCTAAATGAGTGGGTTAGGGTGGGCTGGGGGCTGAAAACTCCTGCTGGACTCCAGGGCAGAGGAGGGTGTAGATGTCCTGGGCCCCATAAAAATGGCATTCCTGTGTCAAGCTTGGTCAGCTGCCCAGGGCCATCTGGAGTCAACTAAAAATATTCTCAACGATTAGAGAAATACAAGGTTGGTTTCCAGAAAGAAAAGATGTCTTTGTTAAGAAGTCTAGGGTAGCAGCTGACCTCACAAGGGTACTGGATTCCAGGTGGCATAGCTCTGGCCTTAGGGCTCCCAGGAAGATGTCTTCCCTGGAGAGCCTGAAGGAGAGCCTTACGTTCAGTTTCAAGCCCAGGCTCTCCTGGGGAGACAGCGGAAGTAGGGCACCTGAGTGGAGCTACTCTGAAGCAGCCCTCTGGTCATGGCGGGGGGGGGGGGGGCATATACAAAGTTTCCTTGGCCTTTCACAGTGACATTATTGGAAAGGGCAGTCATGGACCCCACCAGGCTGCATCCTCAAACAATGCATCTTGGGCTGGCCCTCAGGCTGGGTGACACTGTTGTACTTACCTGCCTGGCTCTGACCACTGTACTTACCTGTTCACTGTGGCTGTTCCTGCTGCTCACCTGGCTTAGGGGGGCTGTCGAAGCCCCGAGTGGGCAGTGTCTGAGAGAGATTGGGGTGTGTTAAGATACTGCCTCCAGAGCACTGTGGTGGGGGCAGCAGGCAGAGTCGGGGTGCCCACCACTGCCCACTCCACACAACCCTGTACTTTCAGCCCTTCCTACCATGGGGCTCTCCTGGAAGGAGCGGGTCTTCATGGCTCTGCTGGTGGCTGCAACGGTGTCTGGCCTCACCGTACTGGTCCTCATCCTGGTGGAGGCAACCAATGTCCTCCTGCCTGCAGGCACCAAGGTTTGGCTCAGGGACCCAATGGGGAAGGTGGGCTGGGAGACTGGGAGGCTGGCCCCCACACTCTCCTGACCCCAGTATTGTGTCCCTAGTTCGGGATCGTGTTCGACGCTGGTTCCTCCCATACATCCCTCTTTGTGTACCAGTGGCCAGCAAACAAGGAGAAGGACACGGGTGTGGTCAGCCAAGCCCTGGCCTGCCAAATAGAAGGTCAGTGGGCAGTCCCAGAGAAGGTGCTGGAATAGTCATTGCTTCCTGGCTGGACTTGCAGCTGGTGACTAGAGGTCCAGATTGAGAGACCACTTGGTACCAGGTGGAAGCTAGATTTCTAGACCTCAGAACATCAGATCAAGCTGAAGGCTTACAGGAAAAAGGCTTACAGAGGTGCAGTGACGAGCCAAGGTCAGAGAGCTGGCCAGTGGGGTGCAGGGCTGAGAATCCACACTGCAATTGGAGGCAGCCTCAGGTTCTATACCTGGCTTTCCCCACCTGATCCTGGGTCTGTTCTCAGCCAGGACCCTCTCTGCTCCCCCTCCCCCAGCCCAGTTTCCACGTCTAAGTTCCATACAGAGCTGATTGCAGAGACCATGGCTGCAGGGTCCTGAGTTCATTTCCTAGGATTCCTCTCAGTTCTAAAGGTCAGAAGCCTGAGGTCCACCGTTTCCAGGAGCCCCAAAGGAAAGATATTTAGGGCTTCTTCCCTCCTGTGAAGACTCTGGTCACTGAACTTGGGGTCCACCATGCAATCGTGATGGCCTCATCTTGAGGTCTTCTTTGTTGTTTGAGACAACAAAGTTCAGCTGTGTGGCCCAAACTCTCAATCCCCCTGCCTCCTGAGTGCTGGGATTTCAGGTGAACACCACCAAGCCCCACTCGAGGTCCCTAATTACACCTGGGAGGACCTTCTTCAAAGAAAAGGCCACATTCACAGGCTTTAAGAATCAGGGTGCAACCACATATTTTGGGGCCACCACTGGGCCTCCAACCTTCAAGCTGGAGCCTTGTCCTTAGGTGCTGTGTTTCAGGGCCTGGAATCTCTTCCTACACCTCTGACCCTGCACAGGCTGGGGAGAGCCTGAGGGGCTGCCTGGAGGAGGCGCTGGCATTGATCCCAAAGGCCCAGCATCAAAAAACACCCACATTCCTGGGGGCCACAGCCGGAATGAGGCTGCTCAGGTGAGGTTGTCACAACCTGTCTGTGAGGGGCAGCCCCAAAAGCCAGCCTCGATGCCCTGGGTTGGGGTAGACTAGGGGATGGGCTGGGATTTCCTCTAGCTTGGTCTGGGTCCACTCTGCCCAGCCAGAAGAACAGCTCCCAGGCAAGTGATATCCTGGCTTCAGTCTCACGAGTGCTAAGAGAGTCTCCGGTGGATTTTTGGGGTGCCGAGATCCTGGCTGGGCAGGATGAAGGTGCCTTTGCTTGGATCACCATCAACTATGTCCTGGGGATGTTGATCAAGGTGTGTGGGCAGCCCACGGATGGGTGCTAGTCTGAAGGGCCAGGGCCTGGGGCCAGTGTGGCCGTCCAGGTCTAAGCACCCTGTCTGTGGCCAGTATTCCTCCGGAGAGTGGATCCTGCCTGAAGAGGGGGTGCAGGTGGGCGCCTTGGACCTAGGGGGAGCCTCCACCCAGATCAGCTTTGTGCCACGGGGCCCCATCCTGGACCAGAGCACCCAGACCACCTTCCTCCTCTATGGAGCCAACTACAGCATCTATGCCCACAGTCACCTCTGCTTTGGTCGTGACCAGGTGCTGAGCAGGCTCCTGGCTGGGCTGGCACAGGTAAGGCTGGCCTTTGAGGAGTGGGGAAACAGGGTGATGCGGGAGTCTCACAACCTGATGTTCGTGTCTGTACCCTTTCCCACAGAACAGCCAGGCCCTGGTCCGACACCCATGCTACCACAGTGGCTACAGGGCCACACAATCCCTGGCCCCCTTGTATGAATCGCCCTGTGTCCACATTACAGCCTCCATGAACTTCACCCAGAACCTCACGGTTGAGGGGACAGGCAACCCTGAGGCCTGTGTGGAAGCCATCCGGCGGCATCTCTTCAACTTCTCCAGCTGTGAGGGCCGGGAAGACTGTGCCTTCAATGGGGTCTACCAGCCCCCTGTGTATGGCCCGTTCTATGTGAGCTCTTATTCCAAGCCCTAGCTTCTTTAAAGGGTCCTCAATATCCATCTGGCCCCAGGGACATAACGGGAGAAACTTGGCTGGTTCTTAGGGACTCCGGCACCCATGGGAAGACCTGATCTAATATGTCCTGGGCCTCCTGCAGGCAGGCACAGCTTTCTCCACTCCCTCCAGGCCTTCTCCAACTTCTACTACACATTCCACTTCCTGAACCTCACCTCCAGGCAGGCGCTGAGCACCGTCAATGCCACCATCTGGGAGTTCTGCCAGAGGCCCTGGAAGCTGGTGGGTGACCCTGGACACCTGCCCTGGCCCCCTCCCTATGCTGAGGCAGGCGGGGCCCATGGGGTCTTACAGGACTTCACTGGCCAGGGATCTGTGGGAAAGCCCCATGCAGGTAGCAGGGTTTTGGGGTGGGCACTGGCAGGAAGGGTGGCCTGCACCAGGTGGGAAGGAGACTGAGTACTGAGCCCTGGGGAGACTGTCATGAGGCAGACCACTCTGCCTGATCTCCAAAGCGACTTTCTGAGCTATGCATTTCCCTGCTGCCTGGAGGCTTGAGGCTTGGGTGTGCATGAGGGGAGGTGCATGGGGGTCCTGGGGCCCTCACCAGCTCCTCGGCCTCTGGAGTCCCAGGTGGAAGCCAGCTACCCGGGCCAGGAGCGCTGGCTGCGGGACTACTGTGCCTCGGGCCTGTACATCCTCACGCTGCTGCTGGAGGGCTACGGCTTCAGTGAGCAGACTTGGCCCAGCATCCAGTTTCAGAAGCAGGTAAATGGTGCCTGATCCAGGGTGATGAGGGGATGGGACTTTGGGGGAAGCTCCCCAGCAGCCCTGAGCAGTCACGTGTGTCACAGGCCGGCGGCATGGACATCGGCTGGACGCTGGGCTACATGCTCAACCTGACAGGAATGATCCCCGCTGAGGCACCAGCTGAGTGGCGAGCTCAGAGCTATGGCATCTGGACGGCCGGAGTAGTGTTTGTGGTGCTGACCCTTGTGACAATTCTTGGGGCAGCTGCAGTCCAGCTCTTCTGGCCCCAGGACTAGGTGGTGGCTAAATTGAAATCGATTTGGGGGCGTAATGTGTCTTGAGCAAGAATGGTGCTGGGATTCAGCAGCATCAACATGAATGCTATGTTCTCTAGACTTGTGAGCCCACATCAGCTGTCCTTTGGAAAGAAAGCCCCTGTCACACAGGACCCACTGGGCACGCCCACCCTCCTGAGCCATACCACCCCAAGGGGGCTCAGCAGGCAGACCAAGAGAGTCACCTCATGACATCCCTGCCCCTACCTTGCCCTCAGGGTCAAACTGGCTATGTGACCAAAATATAGGAACAGAAGGGGAGGGCCTTCCTTTGGGGAGGGGCAGTCATGGGTACCAGAGTCACCTCAAGAGGAGACAGACTGTGGTCAGTGCAGCAGGAACCCTGGCTCCCCCACACTGGGATCAGATCAGGCCCTGCAGTCCAGGCCACTCATCCTTATGCGACTTATTGGGAGCTTCAATTGAGTCTTTCATCACCAATCCCAGAATATGGAGCACATCAGAATGGGGTCATTTTTATTCAAACCAGTCTTCTTAGTGCTGGTCTCCTGGCTGGAGCCCCAGGGAAGCTGGGGCTCCCTCACAAGCACCAGCTGGGACCACAAAGCACTTGGGGAAAATGCCAATGTGGCCGTCATGGTGTCCCTCCAGCCAGGCCTCGTCCACTGTGGAGACACGATGGGTGGTGTGTCGGCTTGCAGCACAGGCTGAGCCCCAGAGCCTCCCACCCAGGCCTGGGCAGCACCTTTACCTTCACACAGGACGTCCACCGTGTCTCCTCGGTGGAAGTGCAGGTCCCCGGGCCCCTGGGCTGAGTAGTCATGCTGGGCCACCACCTGGTAGAGGACAGGCCGGCCCCCAGCCCCCTGCAGCAGGAAGATTACTGCGGGGCCGCACAGCACAGAGGAAGGGTCTCCCTGCCACACCTGGTGCCACCAGTGGGCATTGTGGTCTCCTGCCTCGACTCACCCGACACTGGAGTCGCAGCTCCCTGGGGCCCACAGCCATATCCTTCCACAGGCTCTGCAGAGATTCTTCCCTGGGGATGGGGATCCAGAGCCCCTCCTCACCTTGCACTTGGTAACTGCAAAGAGTCCTGAGCTTGGGCCATGGGAGGGACACACATAGGTGCTGCAAAGAGGGCATCGCCTGGACTTCCCTAGAGAGGATGTGCCCGGCCTTAACTTCCCGTGGCTGCCTAAGAAGCTCCCTGACCCACCTGAGCTTCCCCAGCTGGACCTGGTGGAGGAGGGCCTGCGCCAGCTCTGTCTGCACACTGGACAGGCCCGCACCTCTTGGGACCTTCAGGGCTATAGTAAAGTGGCACTGCACGGTGACAGTCACTGAGGACTCAGAGCTTTCTGCAGCTGCCCCCTGGGAACAGAGAGGAGGTGATATGGCCTTTGAAGATAGAATGGACCTTGTGCCCAAGGCTGGACTGGGGATTCTGAGGCTGGGGCCTTGCTTCAAGTGACTGACAGGAAGGACAGCTCTTACCTCAGTGTCTGAAGGGTCCTCAGAGGAGCCTGCTCCAGGCCCCCTAGATGCCTGCAGTCCTGTAGCATAAACCAGGGCTCATGTGACCACCTTCCCCCAAACTGGGGAAGACTAGAGATAGAGGAATGGCCAGCAGGCAGCTTTTCCCTGCCCCAAACTTTCCATAGCAGACAAGAGCCTGTGTTCCAGCTTCTCTGAAGGGACTCCTTCCACAGAGCACCCCACCACCACCACTCAGGATCCCCTTACCTGTGGGAGGATCCTGGTGGCCAACTTTCTCTACCTGGGACCTCTGCAAGGGAAGCCATGGGTTGATGGAGCTTTGAGCATTGGGGTCCTGGGAGAGGGTCTGGAGTGCAGGAGTCCTGGGGGAGGGGAGGGTCTGGCCTCAAGGGAGAAGCTCCCTGCCTGGGGTTTGCTGGGAGCTCTGTCCTGGCAAAGCCAGTGCTGAGGATATGACCTGGTAGCTGGGCCAGCATCTAGCATCTAGCAGGAAGTCACAAGCCAAACCTGTGTTAGGGAGTGAATTCAGGGCCCTGACCACAGGCCCACCTGAGGATAGGCCTGGGTCCTCACAGGTATAGAGACAGCAAACGGGCTGCCTGACACTTGCGGGGGATCTGTCCTGCTTCCTAGGCCCTCTGCGAAGTGTCAGCTCTTTGGGTTGGTTCCTCAGTGACCTGGGAGATGTAGGCTTAAGTACAGGGGGAGGTGACCAGCTCATGGTGGCCTGGCCTGAGCTGGATGGCCCTCCCAGATGCTGACCTCTGGGTACTCATAGGTATGGCGTGTGAGCTGACCTTAAGGAGTCAGTTAGGGAAATGAAGTTCTTGGCTCTCGTCAGGCTTACAGAACTAGCAGGTGCAGGTTTGAGCTTCTGGGGACTTTTGAGCACAGCTGTAAAGGGGACACTGAGCTGTCAGATTGGAATGAACTGAATATGAGAGAGAGAGAGAGAGAGAGAGAGAGGGGAGGGGACTGTCCTCGCTGTGTCCTGTGACAAGCCCCAAACTAAACATAAAACTCATGCTGCTGCACAAACAACCAGGGTCTCTGCTTGCCCCTGCCTCACCCAGCCATTGGGGGCTTTGTGGGGTCCAGGAAGGAAGGTTGGACCTTCTGCCCTGTCTGTTCCTAGGCTGTCACATGATCTAATTACTGTCTATCCACCAGGGGTCCCATGCCCTGCTCTGCCCCTGTGATGGGTTTGAGCAAGCTGACCCTTCCCCTGGTGTCAGACCACTACTGCTGACTCTTATTACAACCCTGACGTGGATGTTGAGGCCTCTCTGACTCATGGCAGGTTCCTAAGTAAACTGGCCCATGAGACTACTACTGAGTGCTAACGTTTTTGAAGATAAGAACTTAACCTGGAGAGGAGGGGGTGCCCTCATTATTAGGGTCTGCCCAAGTTCCTCTGCTGCCCTTGTCCATAGGGTATCCTGAAATGAGGTGTTTGCAGGTGTCAAGGCAGTGAGGAGCATGAAGCCCAAGGTTAAGGACTGGTTCTGTCTCGTATAAGAACCCTGTCTGTGCAACAGCATTTCACAGCACTGTGAGGCTGTCCTCCTGGGCAGTCAGCTCAGACCCTAGTCCCCTCACCCTGGGCTGTCTGGAGTCATGATGTCCCCAGGGGTCTCTTCCCGACCTCTTCAAGGGATAGTTTTATAAGTGGAGATAGAACATGGGGAGTGGGCTGAAGAGGCCATTCGCCCCTTCCCTAGCTGGGAGTGGCTGTGCTCAGGGCCTCTGCTCCCTAGAAGCAGGAGACACCAGAGCAGAACACAGGCCCTCTCCCTCCATGGTAGAGCCCTGCCACCAGCTTCATCCGTTCCTGTCTCTGTAGGCACACCCTGACTGGGATGGGTGGGGGCGGGGGCTACGAGCAATCATATCATTAAGAAGACTACATATGTTTATAAGCCAACACATTGGGATGGAAAAGCACCCCCCACACACCCACACATTTCCCATCCGAGTAAGAGGCTGGGGTCAATGGAAGTAGAGCTGCAAGTCCAAGCAAGGACAGGCTTGGTCTGCTGGATGTCTGCTGACCTACCTGTTGAGGCCAGACTGAGTGTTGCTCATCGGGGAGGGTAGAGGCCACCATCTGATGGGGATAAGAACACAGCTGAGGGTCTGCAGCCCTCACTGTCCCCTAGTACCTCTAAGACTCCAATCTGCTGGGTGGGGGCTGTCAGTAAGGGGCCACCACAGCAGAAAACACGACAAAGAAAAACATCTGTGCTGATAATTTCATGTTATTTTTAGTACAACTTTTAAAATATGTTTGTTTCTTGGAATAGTTTTCCACTGTGATAAATGGGCTCTGACAGGTGCTTCTTCACCCACGTCCAGCCCTGCCCACCCCAGGGGCTGTTTCTGGGCAGTACGTGTTTCAAGAAGCTGCACATGATCACACAGTGTGTAGACCTCTGGGCACAAGTACTTTTGCAAGTGACCAGCCAGAGGACACTAGTACAATGCCGAGTTGGCCCTTCTTTGAGACACTGCAAGTACGAATTAGCCTGAGTTCTTCCTCTGCATTTTGGAGGAGGGCAGCTCCCCCATACCCTGTGATTTAGGGGGCAGCTGTCGTAGGAGCTTGCTGTCTGCAGCAGACACGCAGAGAACAATGTGACGATGCAGACACTGGGAGCAGCTGGGAGAGAGTGTGAAGGGGTGGAGAGGGATTCCATTGATCTTGGTTGGAAGACCTGAGCTCCCTCCTTTGTAGCTGGCTTCCAGAGAACTCTGCCTCCAGGTCCACAGTTCATGTAGGGACACTGACCCCCCCCCAATCCTAGAACCCTTGTGCCCACAAATTTCCCATGAACACACTAGGTGCCCAGCAAGGACCTGCCATGTGGTGAACTCAACATGGGCTGTGGTTACCCTTTGGGCAGCTGGGCACTTAGGCTGAAAAACATTCCTGTTCTTTACCTTGGCCTTGCCGAGGAAATCCATGGGCTCCAGATGCTTCAAGTGCCGCCTGTGAGGCTGGAAGACCTCACACCTGGGGACCTGCCGCAGCTCTAGGGGAACCTGTTTCTGGAGAGGGGCATTGTCGACCTGGGTGGCCCTAGCTATAGGAGCCCTGAGCCTTGTAGCAGAAGGGGCCACTTGAGTCCCCACCATTTCTCACAGGCCACCTCCATCCGTGTCATACAATTGGTCTGGAGGGCTTAAGCTAGAACCTAACCCCAAACCTCTCATGTGCTCTCCACTGCCCTCGTTACCCGCACTTTGTCCAAGGCAATGGAGAGACTGTCCTGGGCTCCCTCCGGCCACTTGGAGATGGCCTCCGCTAGGGTGTTGGCAGCCTCTGTCCAGAGCCCTGCCTGGCACTGTGCTGAAGCCACATTGTACAGCACCTGGGAGAAAACACTGAGGTGATGACAGATGTCATGACCCCACCTGGGTTCCCCCAGCCATGGCAGCTGACATGGGGGCTCTGGGTGGGGACCAGGCCACCTTTTATTTGCTTGCCTCCATTGTAGGAAGAGCCAAGTAGTCATGTCCTTTGTTTCAGTTCAACCCTGGCAGCTCCAAGCTTGGCTTTGGGCTTTTGTCTGCTTGGGACAGCAGAGGCAGCTCTCCCTTTCAAAGTGTCCTCTTGGCCTGTGTCACCTCAATCCTGCACCCCAACACCCTATCCTACCCCCGGTCACCGCTTGCTATACCTCTGAGTTTGTGCTGTGTAGATCTGAGGGCCCTCAGAACTCCACATGCGTCAGGATAAGACATTCTCACAGGCAGGCTGGGCTAGGCCTAGCGACATGCTGGGATGCTAAGAGCCCATTCCCTCACAGAATCAAAGCCAGCTTTGTGTCAAGGGGAGAAACCCGCTTACCTGTGTCCCTCAGCTTCTACAGCCTGCCAGGTCACACCTAAGTTCCCACAGCCTACTGTCCTTTGGCTTGTCAACCCACACTCCTTGCACAGCACCGTGATTGGGCTGGCAAACAAAATGCCTTTGAGCTGGCTTCTGGGCCTTCCCTGTGGGTGATCTTTCCCCAAGTTGCCTTTCCTGTGGCTCATGTTTGCCCAGTACCCTTCCCTCTAAAGCACTGTACCAGGCAGCCAGGCACAGTGATGCCCCCGCTCCCCTCCTCACCACTCTATCAGCCCCTCTCCTTACTGTGATCTCTAATCCTGCCCTGCCTTTTCAAATGTGCAGCTACATACACCAGCTGTCTAGAAAGGTTGTGACCAACCCCCACCCCTCCACTGATGGCCACCCTCCTCCCAGGCAAGCCAGAGGCCAGGAAATTTCAGGGCTCCGAGTGTCCAGATAGGGCCAGACAGGGCAGCCCACCATGAAACAGTAAACACACAGAGGTTGCACCTTCAAGTCTAACCCCACAGACTGCACCTTAGCACTCCCATGGCAACCCATAGCCATAGGCAGCCCCCAGAGGCCCAGGTTGCGTCCTTTGGGAACTGGAATCTGCATAAGCCTTGTGCCCACTCACCTCCCAAGCTTGCAGCCTGAAGTGCAGACCCAGTTGATTATAGTCGATGGCAGCATTCCCCCTCAGCTGTCCCAGGGCCAGCTGGAAGTCAGACACAGCCTCCTGGAACCTGTGTGTAGCAGGGGCCTTTCAGCAACCAAGGGAGGAGGCAGGCCTGTGAACTGTGTAGCCTTTAGACATTCAAGCCTTCTCTCCTCACCAGCTCTGGGGGGCCCGAGAGCAGTAGTGGACACCCAAATCTTAGCACTTGGTAGGTACTCCAGTCCAAACCAATGTGCTGAGTGGGAAAGGCTATATGTTGGGTTTTTTTAATGTTCTCATAAATGTATTTATTTTCAAACACACACACACAGAGAGAGAATGAATGAATTCCAGTTGCATGTGCTACTTTGTGCATCTGGCTTTACGTGGGCACTGGGGAATTGAACCTGGATCATTAGGCTTTGCAGGCAAGCGCCTGAACCACTGAGCAATCTCTCCAACCCCCTTTTTAATGTTTTAAAATTTATTTGAAATAGAGTCGGGGGAGGGAGAGAGAATGAATAAGGGCCTCCAGCCACTGCAAACAAACTCCAGACACATGTGCCACTTTGTGCATCTGGCTTTATGTGGGTACTGGGGACTCAAACCCAGCCAGTCAAGCTTTGCAAAGAGACACCTTGAACAGCTGAGCCATCTCTCCAACCCCATGTATGTTGGAGTTTGAGTCCACTCCCCAGTTCTGTCCTGCCTAATGGGCACCTACTCCCTCTGACAGAGGTCCCCACCTGCACCCTAGATTCTCTTCCTACTGTCCTAGACACTCATATACCACCACACAGGAGCCTCACTTTCCAAATGCTGAGCTTCTAATTCTAGCTAGAAGCTTTCTGTCCCCCACTAGACATCCCATCTCCCCCAGGCCCTGATAAGTCTTTCCTCCCTTACTCCTAGAAATCTGGGGGACTTGTCTGAGAAAAGCCCTGGTTTCCACATCTGCAAACTGACTGTCAGCACTCACTAGTGCAGACATGAAGAACCAGAGATGCTAAGAAAGTGCTCTGTAAATCTTGGCAGAGACAAGGATCATGTGTGTGAGACCCAGTCTGACCACAGGATCCTCACTCAGGCTGGAGGGGACCCGGAGAAGAGGGGGAAGGAAGCGAGTGAAAACATGGGTTTAGAGAGACAAAGGGCCCTCTGATAAGGAGCAGGTGCTCACCTGCCCAGCTGGAAGTTGGCCACTCCCCGTTGAAGGAAAGCAACAGCCATGCAGGGGTCCTTGGTCACTGCTTGGTCAAATGCCTATGGACAAAAATGCCTGTGGAAGTCCAAGACCTGTAACCCAGTGCCCCAGGTACACAGACCAGTAAAAAGCTGCCTGGAGCCTGGATAGCTGTGTCACTGCAGGGTCCTCAAGTGCCTCATGATGCGCTCAGGGCCCAACCTCAGTGTAGAAACATCTGTCTATCACAGGACTGTGTAGTCTCAGGCTGGCCTCAAACTCACAGCCATTCTCCTACATCTGCCTCCTGAGTGCTGCGTTCTAGCTGGTCTGCAAGATTCTGGGAGATTTTTTTGTTTTGTTTTGTTTTTTGAGGTAGGGTATTGCTCTAGCCCAGGCTGACCTAGAATTCACTATGTAGTCTCAGGCTGGCCTTGAACTCACTTCGATCCTCCTACCTCTGCCTCCCCAGTGCTGGGATTAAAGGCGTGTGCCACCACACCCGACTTGATTCTGGGAGATTATCCTGTCTCTGCCTCCCTTCTCGATGTAGGTGCCCTGGGATTACAGATGCTTGCCACGTGGGTTCTGGGGATCCAACCTGTGTCCTCATGCTTGTAAGACAAGCACTTTATCCACTGAGCCACCCCACCCCTTTTAATGCTCACTCTTGTGTGTGTGCTCATGTATATGTGGGTACATGTCGGGGAGGATGTATGTACATGTGTTTGTAGATGTATGTGGAGGCCAGAGGACAACCTTGGGTGTCATTTCTCAGAAACGGTTCACTTTTTTTGGAGACAGGGTTTGTCACTGGCGTGGTACTCCTCAAAGAGTCAAAGGGATTATCCTTTCATCTCAGTCTCCCTGTGCTGGTTTTACAAGCATGCACCACCACACCTGGTATTTTTTTCCTCTCTCTCTTTTTTTTTTTTTTTTGTGTGTGTGTGTTTTCCTGGTAGGGCCTTGCTTTAGCCCAGGCTGACCTGAAATTTACTATGTAATCTCAGGCTGGCCTCAAATTCATAGCAATCTTCCTATTTCTGTCTCCAGTGCTGGGATTAAAGGCGTGCAAATGCACTACCACACCCAGATGGGTTTTTTTGTTTGTTTGTTTGTTTGTTTTTTGGTATTTCAAAGTATGGTCTCACTCTATCCCAGGCTGACCTGGAATTCACTATGTAGTCTCAGGCTGACCTCGCCCTCTGTTTTTTCTCTTTTAAACATGGGTTCTGGAGATTGAACTCATCATGCTTGCAAAGGCAAACCCCTAAATCCATATTTTTCTTTTTAAAAAGCTTTTTAGACTAGAGAGAGGTTCAGTGGTTAAAGTGCTTGCCTGCAAAGCCCAATGACTCAGGTTCAATCCTCCAGCACCCACGTAAAGCCAGATTCACAAAATGGTGCATGAATTGAGAGTTCTCAGTGGTTAGAGGCCCTGGAACATCCATTCTCTCTCTCTTCACTTGCAAATACATTTTTAAAGTATCTTTTATGGCCAGTGTGGTGGTGCACACTTTTAATCCCAGCACTCTAAAGGTAGAGGTAAGAGGATCATAGCGAGTTCAAGGCTAGCCTGTGACCAAATAGTGAATTCCAGGTCAGCTTGGGTTAGAGCAAGACCCTTTCTCAAAAAAAAAAAAAAGTCTTTTTTATGGTAGTTCACACAAAACAACACACTAGATATTAGAATCAGACCAACAGAGACATCTTTGTGTGACGGCATGGCAAAGCAGACTCGGACATGGGACATGTGTGTTCCTAGTGGGGACAGCAGCCATCTAAATAAGCAAAAGGAGAGGCAGTGTGGTTTTATGATGCCAAATCTAGCCAGATGGATGCTGGCTGTTGAGCTGGGTTTGACTCGAGGCTTGCAGGTGCCTTGGTCTGTCCAGAGGTGGGGTGACCGTTCATTGGTCCCTCCACACTCAGCAGTCACATCCAACATTACTTCATACCAACAGACGTCAGAGCAGCCACACAGATCCTTACCTGACCTGCACCCCACTGTCAGTTTTCCTTATTGCCAACTGCTCCGCCTGCTCCTGAGAATTTCCGTGTAACTGATACGCCTATGTTTGTACACATAATCATTTTATTGACTTTAGACAGCGCCCATTCCTCCTCAATGGCCAAGATTTTCATATAGCCTGGCCCCTCTCTAGTTAGAGAAGGAAGGGGTTGGCCATACAAATGTTGAGTCACCTGGTGACATCCTTATATTTCCTTTCTTGGACAATACATTCTAACAAGGAAACTATTGACTTAATTATAGGTGAAATGCAGATGTAAGAAACAGAGGAAATCCCCTCCACCAGGCCATGTCTTCCCTATGCTATGTTTTGCAGGATATTGACATGGATATTCTCCCATGATGTTTGGTGTCTGATATTCATCTGTGTATTGTCCAGGCAGATGTCACTGCTTGTGTGAATGACTGGGGGAACCAGATTGGTGGGCAGGGTACTATGGGCTAATGTTACAATTATAGGGATAGACATCACTTTGATGACCATGAAACATTTGAAAGGCGGAGGGAGACCTGGCTGCCTTCTCGGGCTAAGCACTCGGGAGCTCTTGGATCTGTTTGGGGAGACAAAGGAGACAGGCGGGTACACAGAACTGAGGGACAGACCTTGTGACACCCCCATCACTGCAGACATCTGCTGAAGCCCCCTGCTGAAGCCTTCTCACACTTGTATCTAAGGAGGCAGGAAGAGCACCTCCCATTCTGATCCAGCCTCCAGCCTTGCATTATATGTCCCACCCTCAGACCTGAGTAGCTGAGCCAGATCTGCCCAGGTCTGTGGAACCTGAGAGCTCTCTCTGTTCTATCCTAACCTCAGCATCTCCTGACTACACAGCTCCCACTTGCCCCAGGCAGTCCCTGACGGGGAACTCTTGAGTGACAGACAATCCAGGTAAGTTGGAAGGAAGGACAGAGAGCTTCCCAGATGACCATAAAGGTGAAGAGTATCCTTTTCTAGGGTGTCCACCAGGAGGAAAGGATTCACCGAAGCCGATCTTCATTCGTATCCCCTATGGACCTGCCCCCCAGGGATGGTGAATGGGAGAGGGTCTTAGTCACCAGGCCCAGGACGCTCACCCGCAGCGCAGCCTCGGGGTCTCCAGCCAGCAGGTGCACGCAACCCACATTGAAACAGATCCTGGCGTGAGGCTCTGGAATGTTGGAGAAGAGATGCAGCGCGCAGCCCCAGTCCCCCCGCGCCACAGCCTGTACACCCTGGTGCCAGCAGCGCATCTGATCCCCTAGCGAACACATGGCGCCTAAGACACCTGCTTGATGGTGATGGAAGTTGGAGTCTCTGGCCCGATCGCGCGCGCGGGGATCAGATGAGGGGTGTTCCGCAGTGGCGGGGGACCGAGGGTTTAAGAGGCAGCAGGCTAGGCCAGCCGGGTGGGCGCGAGAGGTCCCGGGCACTCAGAACCACGCCTCCAGACGCTCATGCCCACGCCCCTCCCAAGACCACGCCCACCCGCGAGGCCCAGTCCCTTTAACCGCCCATTCTGGCCCCGCCCCCTGCACTGGCCAGGCCCCGCCCCCGTCCAGCTTCCCGGGCCCCGTCCGCCCAGTGCTCCGGAGAAAGCCGTCCGGGTACGCTGCAGCTGTCGAGCCCAGATTCCTGGCCGGACGCCGGGGGTGCGCGTCGGACACGCCTGCGCAGGTGAGCAATCTCGGGCCAGGTGGGCGGCCGGGATGACCCGGCAGAAGCGACCCCAGGCCGGGTCTCTGGTCCCGGCGGTGGATGGACGCGGGCGCCGGCCTGGACACTCTTGGCGCGCCTCTTCCGCTTCGCCGCCCCCGCTGGGGCCTCCTCCACCTGCCCTTGGCCAGGGCTGGTCACGCGGCGTCTGGACGCTGCAGAGTCGACTTGCACGTTTCTTAAGGCCTTCAGCTGGATGAGGCTCACCCATAGCGTGGAGGGTCGTCGGGCCTAGCCAGAGCTGCAGATCCAAATGTTGTCTCACCTAAAAACCACGTGGCCCTGACTTGGCAGACCAGGTATGGGGCACCGTGGCCTAGCCAAGTGGACACATGAGATTAAGCACCGCAGTGTCCAGTCTAAGCTCTCAGGCCAGCTATAACTCAGATCCATTTTCCTGCCTGCCCTCTTTACTCTGTGGGCGTGGGAGGATCTTCTCCTGGTGTGACCCTTGGACAGTTGCTTAACCTTCATCCTCACTTGTACAATGGCAGGATCCTGGAAGGTCTTTGTGAGAACAACCTGGTGGACAATGTCAGCCAACTATGGGTGCTCAGTTCCCACCGTTCTGTCTCCTGTATTGTGGTCCCTCCGCCCTCAGTACCTAGATCCCATCCTGCCCCTGTGAGATCTGGGTGCTCTGCTTGGTGGGTTCCTTACTCTTCTCTTAGTAGCCCTCCTCAGAAGACTAGCCTGGCTCCCACCCATGCCTTCCCAATCCCACCTTCCCTTTTACTTTTCTACAGGCCAATATTCTTCCTAGAGTGTCCTCTAGGCAGGCACCAAGCAGCGTCTCCCTGAGCATGTGTGATGTGCCCTCAGCACAGTTCTCGTGTCGTGGTGACCACCAGATAGATGGCTTATGGGCAGACAGGGACCCTGTGGAGCAGCTGCAGGCTGGTGTCCTGTCTAGAGGTGATGCCAGTGGGCCAGGTGTGTGGCTCTGAATGATTCCATGATCCTCCTGTGACCATCATCTGTGACAGGATACCCTCTGGAGACTATTTCATTTTCACTGGTGAATTTTAAGGAGGGGGTGTGCGTGAACTCTTCTGAGAAGTTGATGAGTGCTTGCTCTCTGCAGGCAGATCACCCCCTACAGACTAAAACCCAATTCCACTCAAGTGCACCCTGGAGAATCAGTGAGTTTATGGAGCTTCCTTACAGAGCATGGGCGAGGGGTTACTTACAGAAGTGTAAGACCTCAAACAGCTCTAGCATCAGAAGGTTTCATCTCAGCATGGACCATGACTTCCTCATGGCTACATACATGGAGTCCCCGGCCCTTGTTACGCCTCTTTATGTACTCTGTCTCCCCCTGACGTCACTATGTGCATCACTGCATACAGCTGCATCACTGCATACAGTTGACATCCGGGGGTGGGCAGCTGAGATCTCAGGTGAGGGTCTCATGATCCTTCCTGCGCCCCCCCCCCCCCCCCGTCCTTTTCTGAGGAACATCAACCGGCCCAATCTCAGTAGCCTTTCATGAGTAGTCAGAGCTGATTCTGATAAAGATAGCAACTGTTTTTCTCAGAGGACTGTGTCACACAACAGGAGGTTCGGGTTATGGTGGTCGGGTGGGATGTGGGCCCTTGTCTCCATGCTGTTAGAGTCCAAGGGAGCCAGTGCACCAAGCCCAAGGCAGAGGAGATGGCTTGGCGGTTAAAGATACTTGCTTTTCACCAGCCTTCTGATTCAAATTGATTCCCAGCAACCACATAAAGCTGGATACAAAGAGGCCATGTCTGCAATTTCTTCCTATGTGCTTATGGCAGTGGGAAGCAGAGGCAAGAGAATCCCAAAGCTTGAGGGCCAGCTAGACTGGCTTGTCCAGCAGCAGAAGAGACCCTTTCTCAAAAACAAGGTGGAAGGAGAAGACAAACACCCTAGCTGGTCCTCACATGTGTGCCCATACACACAGACATACAAGTAACAAAATAAATAAATAAATAAATGAATAAATAATTTTAAAAATACAAGCCCAAATCTGAGGCCAAGTCACAAGTCTGTTTCCCTTTCAGGACAAGAAGCTGGAGGAGGTGAACAGGATGTGGGACCATTTAGCCAGGACCCTGAATGAGAAGTCAGGACCCATGAGGCAGAAAGCACTGTAGGGTGCATCTCAGCACGGCTGTCACCCTCTCAGCACCTCGTGCAAAATTAGATAAAATGTGCTTTGTTATGTCCCCTCTAAAGGTTCCTTAACTGGGTCTTAGAGACAACTCCAATTGCCCTTGGTTCACGAAGCCTTTTGCCCTGAGATAGCCCTCTGTTGGGAAGCAGGTGTGGCCAACACCAGCTTTGGCACCTCCTCCGTCCTTTGCTGTCATGCCTGTGCACCCCATAGGCATGTCTATGGAAGAAGGGCCTCTGGAGAGCCCACCAAGGGTCTGAGGGTGCAGGTGGGGAGACTGATTGGGAACTCCCTGCAGTAGCAGGAAGAGGTCTGGTGGCTCATTGGTTGATGTGAAGTTCTTGGGGCTCCCCTGGCCTGGCTGGGGGAGGTAGGTGAGCACCCCAGGTCCTGACCCTTGTATAAGACACAGTGAAGTCAAGGTCATGAGGGCCAGGCCAACTTATCAACTTCCACCCACCTGGGAACCCTTAGGTGTGAACTGGCTGTGCCCTTGTCTTGGTGGGCATACTCTCAGACTGGCCTTGGAATCCACCTGCGTCTTCCTGCCACATGGCCTCTGGGCCTTGGTTTCTTTATAAGAATGGCAGTGTGTTCAGGGTTTTGAGGCAGAGGTCTGTCTCTCAGTCGGGCTGGGATCAGTTTCCCCTCTGTTCCTGAGGGAGGCAGCAGAACTGTCAACACCGTGAAGTTTTCCTCTTCCTACTCGTCATTTCTGTGCAGCCTAGCCTTGCTTCAAGCAGCGCCCTCGCTTGCTGAAGACAGTCTTGGTGTGTATCAGTTGGGAAGGTTCAGGACCTGTCCTGCTGGGCCAGGTAGTCTGAGCAGGATGGGCTTGTCTGCTTTTCTGCAATTAGTCTACTCAGCTTCCCCATCCCTGGCCTTGCAGGGGAAAGGGGCAGGTAGGATTGAGCAGAGCAGTGGACAGATCTCCTAGCAGCCTATGGTTCCTGTTGGAGTGGGCTGGAGCAAAGGCCCTTCTAGGGTCTCTTTTGTGAACATAAGAGTCAACTCTGCCCCAGGTAGCACTGGCATAAATTATACTATTAAAGTGAACTGGCATCGCAACTTCCCGACACCTGCTTCCGATGCACCCAAGAGCCCCAAGGGCAAGACCTAGTGCAACAGCCAGGAGGAGTGGACCCTCATTGACAGGGAAGCCTCCACTCCTAGAGGTCAGGCTTGGGATCCCATGGGAGTGGAAGAAGTAGAAAAGACAGCCTAAGAAGTGTGGGTGGGGCTGTGAAGCGGGTCCTGTGCACAGGTAGGAACCTGAAATGGTACCACTGCCTGTGACAAGAGGTCTAATGGTTCCTCAGATAAATGGAAATGTGGCCACACAAAACCTAGTAGACACGCTGGGCATAATCCCAGCATTTGGGCTGAGGCTAGTCTGGGCAACGAGACCCTGTCTCAAAAACAACAACAAAACAAAAAACAACAACTTGTATACAGTGTTCATAATATCCAAAAAATTCAGACAATGCAAATGCCTATGTACTGTGACTATAAACGTGTGGTCCATTCATAAAAGGTGTTATGGGTGAACCTCGAGGACATATTCTCAGTGAAGGAGCTTCCTTTTTACAAAAAGACAGATATTCTATGATCCTCTTTATGAGAAATGTACAGGCAAATTCGTGGAAACTGAAAGTCAAGGCTGAGCCAAGGGGAAACAGAAAGTAGTTGCTGATGGGTGATGCAACGCTCTGTAGTTGGATGGTGTCTGTAAGCATGCAGACTGTGCATGTCCTTGCCGAGGGTAAGTTTTTTTTTTTTAAAATATTTTATTTATTCATTTTCAAGCAGAGAGATATAGGAGACAGATGATGAGAGAGAGAGAGAGAGAGAGAGAGAGAGAGAGAGAGAGAGAGAGAGCACCAAGGCCACCACCTTGTGGATCTGGCCTATGTGGGTCCTGGGGAATTGAACCGGGGGCCTCAGGCACTGGAGACAAGTGCCTTAACCGCTGAGCCATATCTCCAGCCCCCGAGGATAAGTTTTATCACATGTGAATATGTGCTTTTTTTTTTTTTTTTTTTGGTTTTTCGAGGTAGGGTCTCGCTCTAGTCCAGGCTGACCTGGAATTCACTGTGTAGTCTTAGGCTGGCCTTGAACTCATGGTGATCCTCCTACCTCTGCCTCCCGAGTGCTGGGATCAAAGGCGTGCGCCACCACGCCCGGTGAATATGTGGATCTTGATAGAGTAAGAAATTTCTGAGGTGTGGGCTGCAGCAGTGGGAGAGTTTGTCGTCAGTACCACTGTTCCCAGAGGGGCCCAAGCCTGCCTCACTGCAGCATCCCAGGAGTGCCAGCCTGTCTCCCCAACACCCGAATTATGCTGGCTGCCCTGGTGCCTCTGTCTGATTGCTGCTGCGTGCTGTTCCTCCATCCCACGGGAATCTGGAGTTAACAGTGAACTTTCCAGTTTTCCCCCTGCTACTGAGAGGAGCTGTGGCTCCATGTAGCTATGTCATGAGGAAAAGGCGTTGAACATTTTAGTCGGAGACGACTGGCCTTGGCAACCATGTGCCTCAAACAAGTCCAGCAGGAAAACTTGAAGCGCATGTGTGATTTCAATGTTTTTAAGTAGTACATTAAAAAAGATGAAAATGAATGGAGTTAACTTTTATAGTGTATTTTATTGAACCCCAGCATACACAAAATATTATTCCCACATGCAAGTGAACAACTGAGCTCTTTTATCCTGTCCTTATATCCTGGTATAGAGGAAGTGGGTGCTGGGCAGTGAGGGGCAGGGAGGGGACAGTGACTCAGCCTTAGAGCTTCCCCTGTAGAGGAGACAGGGTCTTCTGGGGAATCCAAGACCAGTGTTGCCCATCCCACTTGCCTTGCACCCCACACCAGCCTCTGGTGTCCAGTGTCCTTGTGCAGGTAGAACCCAGAGAGTGTCCGCTGGTGACCCACCTTAATTGTCACCCTATTGTCAGCCCCACTGAGCCCCTGAAGCCCATCCTCCTGCCAGCTTTTAGGGTGCAACTCTTTCAGGGTTTGCCTTCTGGTCCTCACCTCAGGGGAGAGAAAGGTCACTGCTGGGTCCTGTAGCCTGGCCTTGTCATCTTTGATGTGCAGCCTTGGGAGGGGAAGACTGCTGCCCAGATGGACAGATGCCAGTGACTGAGCCCACTGCAGTCTCTTTTGACCCTCACCAGCAGTGTGGTGTCCTGTGGGTCCTGTATCTGAGGACACTTGGAAGTCAGGGGACATTCTCAGTCCCTAGTATTGTCCCATCTTGAAGGAGGAGCTCTAAAGAGCTGCCCTCAAACCATCTGGTGGCCCCAGGAGCTCCCTGGAGAGGCAGGCCTCTGCCCATGGAAATGAGGTCCTCTGGTTTGGGGTCAGGTCTGAAAGGCCACTGCCTAGGCACCCATTTCTCTGGTCAGGCCTAATCTGGAGCTCTTGGGGCTGTACCTTTAAGCCTGCTCCTCGTGGGAAGGGGTGCTCCGAGCTTCCTTCTGTGCCACCCTCCATTCCCCACAGTATATGACAGGTCCAGAGTCACATACAGACCTGGGACCAGGACTGAAGCTTAGGCCATGCAGTATTGGGGGACCTGGGAACTCACTTAGGTGCCTACCTACCTGCAACCAGATCCAAGCAGACCACACTCTACACCTGCTCAGGTCAGAGCCCAGAGGAAACTGGGAACTCACTCAGAGTCAGGGGGCTGGTCTCTGAGTCAGGGGCCTTCCATACCTCATCCCTTTGTTCTGGGAATCTTCCCCTTCCCCCACCCTGCCAGGCCCAACAAGAGGAACTTGCTTTGCCTGACCTGGGAAACTGGAATTCACAGAACCAGACCAGAGAGATTTATTTTCACGCCAGCATGGGCCCAAGGGAATCTCTTCTAAAGCTTAGACCTTGATCCTTGGTGGTTCAGAGCTTATACACCTTGTTTATGGCTACTCTCATTGTTAGGTCTCAGAGCCCAAAGCCCCAGCCTAATGCCAGAGACCTGGTGTATGCAATAGGCAAGTTTTACAGAAACAGAAAAATGTTATTTAGCACAGAGTCCTGCTGTTCCCAACTCAGGAATATCTAAGCCAGTGAAGCCTTCCGGTGCTTCTTCCAGAGCCAGCTCCAGGAAACCTTGCTTGGCATGGTAGTGGGGCACAGGAAGAACAAGAGTGCTGGAGGGGATAGTGCCCTCAGTGGACCCAGTGAGCCAAACTGCTCTTAGGACTGACAGGTAAGCTGGGCTGTGCTCTGTGGTATCTTCTCAGTGGCCAGCAGAGGGCTCTGCCTGTGGAGAGTTGCAAACTGGAAGGTACTCTGAGGAGCTAGTGCCAATGCTGCCTGGCTGGTGCTGAGTGATTTGGAGGAGGCACTGGGTTTGGCCAGCAGAGGGGCCTAGAGACCAGCTCCCAGTGGCTGGCTGTGGGGCTGTGCCTTTAGGGATGGGTTTTCTGGGGCTGCTTTTGAGTCCTGCAGCCTCAAGTGTGGCCCAGAGAGGAAACACCCTGTCTCCCTCTCCCATCTTCTCAATATATTTGCTGTGGGTATCTTGGAGGGAAGCCAAGAGGGCCTCTCTAGAAGCCTGAACCCCTCCCCCATTGGGTTCTTGTATGTATAGTTCCCCAGCCCCAGCAACAAGGAGAGTCTGTGGCTATGCTTGTGGGAGAATCTTCCCTCCTTAAAGGTGAGGGGAGGAAGCTGAGGCAGTGCTAGGAGCTCCAGGGAAGTTTCTGAATATAGCAGGAAGTGTCCCTGCTTAGTGGAAGTTACCATCTGTTTCCTCCTGTGGATCTGGGGGTCCTCAGAGGCCCTGGGCACTTTACCCAGTGAGTTCACCATGGATTGGGAGGCCCTGATCATATCTCTGATACAGAGGGAAATGGATTGGAATCTAGGACCTGACCAGCTCCTTGCTGGCGTCAGAGTCCTGGGGATATCTGCCTGTGGATCCCCAAGGACTTTACTAGGGAAGCAGGGATGAGATCTGGACACCTATTGCCTTCTCTCCAGGGATGCTGGCAGGACCCCTGGATGCCAGGCCCTGCGGATGATGGTGCAGGTGAGTGGTCATGACAGTGAGGCCTTTCCTCCATGTGATGGAGGCATCCTAGCCATTACCTGACAGTGGGGTTCTTGTTGCTACACATGGGCAGAAGTGACATCTAACCTTGGCTCATGTCCAACACACTCCCAGCAAGGGAAAGCTCTGTGGATAGGAGGTCTTGGTGAATGCTCCTCCTCCCTCATTCTATACTGAAGCTCCAGAACCTGTTCATTCACATCCAGGAGGCCAGGACTTGATGTGTGCGTGCTGGGGGGGAGAGGTGCAGGGTGGGGGATGGAGAGCAAGACCAGGTGACTGCCAGAACTCATGTTCCAGGTGACAGGAAAGCTAGTCAGCAGCTGTCCAGATTGAAGTGGGGACAAGATCTAGGAGGCTGTGTACGTGAAGGTGGACAGAGGTGTGCAAATGTGTGTGTTGGGAGAAGTGCCATGCTGTCAGGACACCTAGGGTGACAGGTGCTCAGACTGACTGTGAGGATAGGATGTCTATCTCTTCACTCCCTTGTCTTGGATTTGTTTCTCTTCTCATCTACCTTCAGATTCACTGGTCCTCTGCCATCTTTAATTTGCTGATGAGCAGTTAGTAAAGGCGGATTAGTAAAGGCGGATTAGTGAAAGAGGATTGCCATGAATTCAAGGCCAGCCTGAGACCACATAGTCAGCCAGGGCTAGAACAAGATCCTACCTTGAAAAACAAAACAAAAATTTTAAAAATGTATTTGCAAGCAGAGAGAGAGGCAGAGAGAGAGAGAGAGAGAGAGAGAGAGAGAGAGAGAGAGAGAGAGAGAAGGAGGATGGGCACACACAGGCCTCCAGCCACTGCAAATGAATTCCAGGTACATGTGCCACTTTGTGCATCTGGCTTTACATGGGTGCTGGGGAATCAAACCCTGGCCTTTAAGCTTTGCAGGCAGGTGCCTTAACTACTGAGCCATCTCTCCAGCCCTGATTATACTGTTCATCGGAGAATTTCCACTTGGTTTCTCATATAGTGCCATATAATTTCCATTTCTCCCTGTGTGCTCATTAAGACCATATTTTCCTTTGGCTTCTTGAACATGTTTTCTGTTCATTCTTTGAACACATGTGCAATTGTGCTAAGATCTTTGCTGATTCATATCAGAGCTGCTCTCTATGATGTTTTGTGCCCTTCCTCCTTGCTTAAGGACAGATTTGCGTGCTTTCTTCTAGGTCTCTGCAATTTTATTATGAGCTGATTGTTGTGAATTAAGAATTTCAGACTCTGGATCCCGCTGTCGCCCTGTGAAAGGCGCTGACCGGCCCTCAATGGCCGTCCGTTTCTAGCTGTTTATCTGGGTTGGGGGTACACTGGACCTTTGAACACTCGTTAGGGTGGTGTCAGGGAGCTTAACATGTTTCTTCAGACCTTCATTCTGGGGGAGCCATGTTCTAAGGATTTGGGGAGACTTGGTTTGGGGCTGGGTAGTGTTCTTCACAAGCAGACCTTGCTTTCAGTGTGGTCTCAAAGTGTGGCTGGTTTTTTTCTGGCACCATAGTTTGGACAAGAGCCTTTTTCTTAGCTGGGCTGGACTCTAGGCTTTTTTTTTTTTTTTTTTTTTGACAGTGGGAGGATTTTGCTGAGTGCACAACACACACTTCCCCAAACCACCATTGGTGTTGGCACCCCTCTAACCATCTGGCCCCAGCAATGCTCCCTGTTCCTTTACCCACTTGGGGCTCCTCCCTCTAGGGAGGGCTGGGCTGATAGTGTTACAGATGGGAGAGCAAGGGTCAGGAGACTCAGGGGTGCCATCAGGACTGGACACAGAATCAGGGTCAAGACTGGGACCAGATTCATGATCATGGAGTTGGGTACAAGGTCAGAGTCAACATTATGAACAGGCTTAGGGTCAGAAGATTCAACAACTCTCTCTCTCTCTCTTGCTCTCTCATTCTCTCAAATAAATTAGATAGATAGATAGATAGATAGATAGATAGATAGATAGATAGATAGATAGATAGATAGATAGAAGATTCAACAAGATCAGGGTTGGGGATGTTCCCGAACCAGCATGGGTTTGAAGGCTGGGATCAGGGAGTGTGCCCAGCACAGAGCCAGAGCTGAGCCCCAGGCCAGATCGCTGTGCAGAAACCGCATGAGGATCCAGGAACAAGATCTGTCCTGGCCTCAACATGGATGCAGGACTCAAGCCAGGTGGCCCCCTCATGCACCCACTTTTGCTCGGTAAGGCTCGAGGCTTGACCCAAAGCCTTGGCACAAAGCTGGCAGCGGTTGGGGTGCTTGCCTGCGGTGGAGGGGTTGCAGAAGTGCTGAGCTCTGCACAAAGGCTTTGGAGCAGTGCGGGCTAGGTCGGGGCCCTCCGCTCTCCTTGAGGATTCCCAGGTGACCTGCAGATTGGAGCGCTGACCGAAGGCCTTGCCACACTGCGGGCACAGGTAGGGCTGCTCACACGTATATCGTGCGCAGGTGTTTCAGCAGGGCAGAGCCCGGCCCAAAGCTCTTGGCACACACGGAGCACTTGTGGGGTCAAGGAGCCATGGCCAGAGGCCTTGCCACACACTGGGCAAAGCTGTGGCTTCTGCGGCTGTGGCTGCCACGGTGTTTTAGCCGCGTGGAGTGTGGCAGGCCGCACACTAGTGCAGACGCGCGCCCATGGATGGCACATGCTGCGCCAACGTGGCACCGTAGCTGAAGGACTTGCCACAATTAGGGCAGCTGTAGGGCTTCCCGCCGCTCTGGGTACAGAGGTGCTGGCTCCGCCCAGAGCTGCCATGGCGCAGGGCTTGCCCACAACCAGGAGAAGGGCCAAGGCGGACTGGTGGCCCTGACCACAGGGGTGGCAGGGAGGCCAGATGGAAGGGGGGTCCACCACGTCTGCAGCATGTGGGCTGAGGGCTGTGTAGCTGTCAGGAGTGAGAGCCAGGGCACAGGAACAATGACATCTGGATCCAGGTGGAAATTTGAAGTCATGGTGTTTCGATCTTGGGAATCTGAATCTGGGGTCTCCAACATGGATGGGGGAGGATCAGCATGGGGGTCTAGATCTTCATAGTTGGGGTCTTCGGGGGCAGTGTTGAGGTCCTCCGGATCAGGTTCTTGGTCTTCAGAAATGGGGTGACCAAGGGATCCAGGTTCTCGGAGTCAGAATCAAGATTTTTTTTATTCATTTTCAAGCAGAGAGAGAGAGAGAGAGAGAGAGAGAGAGAGAGAGAGAGAGAGAGAGAACACCAGGGCCACCACCTTGTGGGTCTGGCTTATGTGTGTCCTGGGGAATTGAACCCAGGGCCTTAGGCACTGGAGGCAAGTGCCTTAACCGCTGAGCCATCTCTCCAGCCCCAGAATCAAGATCTTAAACAGGCTTCAGGCTCTTATGGTCTGGGTTACGGACCAGGACAGAGCGTCTCATCCTGGGAGTGGAACAGCTAACTTCATCAGGGACAGCATCCAATGCCGCTCGCTCCTGCCAGGCCCACTGCACCCGTGCAGCTACTGGTCCCCCAGGCCCACAGGAAGCCCCCCCACACACACACTGGCCAGGCACTCCCAGGGTGGAGAGGGGCCTGTTCTTGTGAGCCTTGCCCTGCCCCTCCTGCTGGGCACTGCCCTTACAGGTGGGAGATGGTCCTTAGGTGGGGGGCAGGGGTCTGTAGCTGCCTTAGCTGCTGTCAGAAAGCACAGTCCTGTAAAACTTCAGCCTAAAATATAATGTCCAGTGATAGGCTGTTTGCAGTGGGAGGGCCAGCCTGATACCAGTCGCACTGCTAGAGCAGACTTGTAGAGAAACTTTTCATATGAGGGCAGTGTCCAGGCCTCTGGTGCTGTGCCACCTCGAGTGGTGAATGCTACCAAGTCTTTACAAAGCACTTTCAGGCTGTGGGTACACATCAGCCAATCCAGTGACAGGTGCATTCTCACCTTGCAGAGAGAAGTTGGTCAATAACATGTAAACCAAAAAAAAACATGTGGGTGCATCATTTAGGACCTCCTTACCTGAAATTTTGCTTCCTGCAGCTTCAGTAGTTACCTGCAACCAAAATGTGAAATGGAAAATTCCACAAATAAACATTTCGCAAAATTTAAGTTGGACACAATTCTGAGTAGCCGATGAAATCTTCATACCTGCTTGGCTCTACCAGGGTGCCCATCGGTCCTGTGCCCATTGTGTCCACACCATACACGCTGGCTGCCTACAACCCATCAGCAGCCAGACGTGTTTTACACTGACCCAGAACTTACATTCCAGTACTAGAGAAAGGTAAAGTGTTTCCTTTAAGTGAAATGTAAGCATTGGTGACTTCATAAGTAAAGATCGTATGCCGAGGCTGCAAAGAGAACACTAAGCACCCACCTTCCATGATATTGTGGAGGATAGAACGTGAGCTTGTTTTGCTGTTTCGCCTCACTGCAGAAGTTACAGCCCCCAGGTGTGAGGCTCAGTTAACACAAAATGGTACTACAGTGGTTTCAGTCATCCTTGGTGGTCTGGGGACATGTCCTTGCAGATGAGGGTACCCCAGTATCCAAAGACATAGTTGTGGCAGCAGTTTTCCCAGATGAAGAGGGGGGTCAGCTCCTGCTGTCATGACCCAGAGCTTCATGGTAAATTTGTCTCCCTTGCTGTATGAGGCCTGTTGAAGCTGGTTTACACAGACCATCCTATTTTTTTTTCGTTTTTGTTGGTGTGTGTGTGTGTATGTGTGTAGTATGTGTAGTATGTGTGGGATGTGATGTGATCTGTGTGTGGAACATGCGCAGGAAGCATCTTTTTTTAAAAAGTTATTTAAGACAGAGAAAGAGAATGGACACACAAGGGCCTCTTGCCACAAATGAACTCCAGGTACATGTGCCACATTGTGCAACTGGCTTTATGTGGGTACTAGGGAACTGAACCCAGGCCAGCAGGTTTTGTAAGCAAGGCCTTTAACCACTGAACCATCTCCCCAGCCCCAGCAGAACCATCTTTTTATACAGCCTCATGTAAGCAGTTGGAGAATGCCTTGGGTAAAAACATTCACAACCCTGTACTCCACTCCCCCCTCTCCTGAATGACAGAGACTTTTGCCAACTTGGCTTTAGCGCTGGTTGACCCCTCCTCTCAGGTCAGCATTCCAAGTGTCCCTGTGTCCATAAGGGAAGCAGAAGCTCTCAGAGGTGAAGCCGGCAGTCTAGTGAGTGGGGAGCCTCAGCCCCCAATGGAAAGGCTTCCGCCTAGGGGGAAAATGTTACTGTAGAAGCCAGAGGTGGAGGGTCAGAAAAGGGTGCAGGATGGCTGAAGTGATGGTCTGTTGGGCCTTGGATAGGAGAGCTCCCAAGTCTTTCCTGCCCACTGTCCCTGACCATCTGTGCTCAGAAGCCTGACAGCCCCTACTTCTTTGGGTGCTATGAGATCTCAGAGCCCCTCTGCCACCTCCCAGAGCTATAGGGTGGGCTCCCCAGCCTGTATGGAGCCAAAGGCTTGATTGTCCTTTTTTAAAATTTTTATTTACTTGCAAGGAGAGACAGAGAATGGGTACACCAGGTGTATGTACCACATTGTACATCTGGCTTTATGTAGGTACTGAGGAATTGAACCCAGGCCATTAGGCTTTTCAGGCAACTGTCTTAACCGCTGAGCCATCTCTCCAGTTCCCTGATTGTCTTTTTCTCTTAGCTCCTCATTCCATCTGCCCTGCCAAGATGGACCCAGGAGACCCGATTGTTAGAGAACTCATTGCTGGAGACCTCGCTGTTGGAGACCCCACTGTTAGAAACCTCACTGCTGGAGACACCACTGCTGGACACCCCACCAATGGAGACCCTACTGCTGGAGACCCAACCAATGGAGACCCTACTGCTGGACACCCCACCAATGGAGACCCTACTGCTGGAGACCCCACTGCTGGGCACCCCACTACTGGGGACCCTGCTGTTGGTGTCACCAGCGCTGGTGCATGCTGTTCCACGGGTGAGTCTGCGCCCCTAAGGTGACTGAGTCCAGCTGGACAAGTTTGGTGGGGTGTATGCAGGGTGTGTGGGGGTCAGTGCAAGGTGATATTGCCTCTGTACACAGGTGGTAAGGTCGCCCCACCTGACGACCTCTCTTCCTGGTGACCACAGCCCAGGACACTGCGAGCTAAGAGTCACAGCTGTGGCTGGGGTCATCCCCAGGTCCTCAGAGGAGGCCAGCTGCCTTCTTGGGTCCTAGAGGGGGTGGCCAGTGGTAGGCTGCCTCAGAGGTGGCTTTGGCAGTGAGGCTCAGGTCCTCCTGGGTGGGGCGTGAGGGCTAGGCAGCCCATGTAAAGGGGCAAAGCTTGCCTGGAGGGAACAGTGTCCACCTCCAGTGGATTCTGAGAGCCTACAGGCTTCTCAGGCATTCCAGGGTATTCTTTTAAAAAGTATTTTATTTAGCCGGGCGTGGTGGCGCACACCTTTAATCCCAGCACTCAGGAGTCAGAGGTAGGAGGATCACCATGAGTTTGAGGCCACCCTGAGACTACATAGTGAATTCCAGGTCAGCCTGGGCCAGAGTGAGACCCTACCTCAAAAAAACAAAAAAAAATATTTATTCATTTTTCAAGCAGAGAGAGAGAGAGAGAGAGAGAGAGAGAGAGAGAGAGAGAGAGAGAGAGAGAGAGAGAGAGAGAGAGAAAACGCACCAGGGCCACCACCTTGTGGTTTATGTGGGTACTGGGGAATTCAACGCATGGCCTTAGGCACTGGAAGCAAGTGCCTTAACCGCTGAGCCATCTCTCCAGCCCTCCATGGTGTTCTTTACAAGTTCTCTGCAATTTACAAAACTAGGTCACTTTTAATTTTTTTTTTTTTTGGTTTTTCGAGGTAGGGTCTCGCTCTAGCCCAGGCTGACCTGGAATTCACTATGTAGTCTCAGGGTGGCCTTGAACTCATGGTGATCCTCCTACCTCTGCCTCCCGAGTGCTGGGATTAAAGGTGTGCACCACCACACCCAGCTCTTAATTTTTTTTTTTTTTTTTGGTTTTTCGAGGTAGGGTCTCGCTCTAGCCCAGGCTGACCTGGAATTCACTATGTAGTCTTAGGGTGGCCTTGAACTCACGGTGATCCTCCTAACTCTGCCTCCCGAGTGCTGGGATTAAAGGCGTGCGCCACCATGCCTGTTTTATTCCTTTTTTTTTTTTTTTTTTTTTTGGTTTTCCGGCTCTTAAATTTTTTAAACAATATTTTATTTATTTATTTGATAGTGAGGCAGACACACAGAGTGAGTATGAACACACATAAAACCTGATACACAAGATACTTCTCTCTCTTCTCTCTGCTTGCAAATATATATATGTACATATATTTAAAAAAAAAGAAACAGGGCTGGAGAGATAGCTCAATCAGTAAAGTGTTTGTCTCACATGCATGAGTTCAATCCCTAGTATTCATGTAAAATTGCAAGGTGTGGTGGCACATGTGTATGATCTCAGTGCTAGAAAGGCAGAAGCAGGCGGATCCCTGGGGCTCACTGGCCAGCCAATCTAGTGACTTACTTGGTGAGTTTCAGGTCAGTGAGAGACCCTGTCTCAAAAAAAATTCTGGGTAGTGTACCTGAAAATAGTACCTGAGGTTCTCCAAATGCTCGTGTGCACATGTACACATGTGCATTAGGAAGGAAGGGAGGGAGGGAGGAAGAGAGGGAGGGAGGGAGGGAAGAAGGAAGGAAGGAAGGAAAGGGAGGGAGAGAGGGAGGAAGGAAAGGAAGGGAAGGGAGGAAGGGAAGGGAGGGAGGGAGGAAGGAAGGAAGGAAGGAAGGAAGGAAGGAAGGAAGGTGGAGTGCACAGTGTATGGGTATCTTCCTAGCTGGGGCGTGTGTAAACCCCAGGTTCAAGGGTATTTGGACACTGGTTCCATGCTGGTCTTGTCATTTGAGCTTGGACCCTGGGCAGCTCTGTGGCAAACCCTCCCTCCTGCTCTACCCTCCAGCATGAGACCATGCTAAATGGGTTGGGGGAGCTGAGACTGGGGAAGATCAGAGGGACCCAGACCTAGGAACAGCCTAAGACCCACCCCTAGCTGCTGTCTGCACTCCCAGGACAAGTCATGTCCCCAAAGTCTGACTTCTGGGATGGAACCTAGAGTCTTGGGTGTGGGGGATACCCAGGTTTTTGTGGGCAGGCAGAGACACAGAGTGACCTTGGTGACCTTCAGGTACTTCCCTCTGCCCTAGAAAGGGTCTCAACGGGCTCAGGTGCTCAGGTGTATGGTGGTTTGAATCAGATGTCTCCCATAAACTCAAGTGTTCTGAATGTTTAGTCCCCACTTGATGGCAACTTGGAGGTGGAGTCTTGCTGGAGGAGGTGTGTCACTGGCAGACCTCGAGGTTTTCTAGTCCCCAGCTTGCCAGCGTTAGCTAGGCTCATTCTCTTGCTGCTGTTTTCCACCTGCTGTGGCAGAGATGATGTCCCATCTTTGCTCATGCCATGCCTTCCCCTGCCATCATGAAGCTTCCCTCAGGGCTATAAGCCAAAAATAAAAACTTTCCTCATCAGCTATTTTTGGTGAAATGTTTTGTACCAGTCATGAGATGGTAACTACAACAGGCTTCATATTTATACTGGCCGCCAACACCACAACTAACAGCAAGCTACAGGATGGTCAAGAGCTTCATGGCTATATTGAGAGGAACAGGCTGACTGCAGAGACACCCAGCCCCTGACCACACAGACACCCAGCCCCTGACCACACAGATAATCCAGTCTCTGACTGCCAAACAACTAGATAAGAGCACGGAGAACCCTAAGGAGTGGGGAGTCAGGGCGTGCATGTGGCTGCAGGAGGGATAAGCCTTACTGAGCCTGGGAGTCCTTATCTGCATGGCTCTGGACTGTCACACAACTTACCCTCTTGCCAAAGGGGGAGAGTAGGAGGATCTGGGAATATGTCTGACAAACAAGGGCTTGGCCAAGCGCCCAGCGTAGGAGCCTAAGACTGGCTTGTCACCATGTTCCCACACGGCCCAGACCCCAAGGAGCTGCTGTTGTGCCTGGTCCCTTATTTGTCCCCTAAGGACAACCTTGTGGTCCCCTGGTTGTCCTCTGAGGACATCCCTGAGTCCAGGAATGGAAGGTGTGGTGGTGACCAGTAGAGAGCTGTTCTCTGCTACCTCCATGTACTGAATGCAGGAATCCCAGCATGCATCCTCTATCCTGGCCCAATCCTAATGTTCTCCATGGGCCATGGCCTCTGGGGAGTAGACTCTAGTCAGGAGGCCAAGCTAGAGTCAGGAAAGGAGACCTAGGTCTGGGGTGGCAGGAAGCCAGGTGGTGTCCCTGGAGGACCAGGACAGAAAGCAAGAGATCTTCAGATCCCTCACATCCCAGACCCCCTGGCTTGCGTATCTGTCACCTCATCCATCCCACCCAATGTCTAACCAGGACCCGAGGAGGGCAGGCATGGGGCTTCCCCAACTTTTTTGTTCAGGTGGACAAGGAACTGGGCTTGTGCCCCTGTGCAGGACGTGAACCAAACCCACCAGACCCCCACATGGCATCCAGCCTAACTCAGGGCCCTCTGGCCAAGCTGGCTCCCAGGAGACACCTGCAGTCAGAGCCTGGCCAGCTCCTGCTCCTGCCCCATGCATTCCAGGCCTTCTGCACGTTTGCTACTCTTCCTTGGGCTGGGTTCTCTGGCTCTGCCAAATGAGGGCCGAAGACAAGTTACCTGACCAGTCTGTCTTCTGTTCTGAACAATGGTTGTAATGCCAATTGTTCTACATTGTTCTATGTCTTAGTGACAACATCAAACAAATTAGCTTATGTCAAGTCTCCCAGCACAACATGCTATCTGTGAAGTGGATCCAGGTGGAATTCTTTTGCTGTGCACTGTGAGGTTAGGTCCAAACTCTTCCTAGACTATTCAGATGGCCCTGCTGTGAGCATCCTGCATCCCAGGTAGACCTGCGTGGCTCTGCTCTGTTCCTTTTGCCTGTTTTCATGCCACTGCCACACTGTTCCAAGGGTTGTAGCTCAGTATCACAAAAAAATACCTCATGGTTCTTTTTCCTGCATCCCCACCCCACCCCTGCCAATTAGGCAATAGAGGAAGCCCGTTTGAGTCCACAAAGACCTTCCTGCTATTTTTACTCTTCACAGTTCACCTTGGGGATGCAGGCTTCTTCTTAGAGACCCTCTTCTAGCCCAGGTGAAACTTGACTGCAAATGACCAGGCATCTGTCCCTCCTGCTTTGGCCCTGTCATACTTCTAATAGGCAAGGGCCTCCTGTGATGTCTTGGGTACTAACCAAGTCAAGATGGTGTGTGGCTCCCACCTGCCTTCCTTGGGCCCCTCTCCTAGGGATGTGAACACCACATATGAGGAGCTCAGACCAGCCCACCATCCACAGGTAGATGGCCTTCACTGTCTGGGCCAGCTTTCTTAAGGCCCCAAGGTCCTTCCTGACAGAGAGGGACATGGCTGACCTGAGGTTTTTGGGTGACAAGTGGCTATCATGTTTGAGAGACTCTTGGTACAACTATGAAAGGGACACTCAAGGACAGTGTCACATTCTCTTCGGGTCCTTAGGGAATGTGTGGCTTTGGCTAGATCCTACCTCCTCTCTTGCCTTCTGTCCCATGAGTGAGTTTTTTTCCTTCTTCCTATGGCTTCCCCCTGGGTAGCAGGTGGATCTGATTTCTTTTTTTAAAATATTTTATTTATTCATTTTTCAAGGAGAGAGAGAGAGAGAGAGAGAGAGAGAGAGAGAGAGAGAGAGAGAGAGAGAGAGAGAGAGAGAGAGAAAGAGCACCAGGGCCACCACCTTGTGGGTCTGGCTTATGTGGGTCCTGGGGAATTGAACTGGGAGCCTTAGGCACTGGAGGCAAGTGCCTTAACCGCTGAGCCATCTCCCCAGCCCTGGATCTGATTTCTCACGTCCCTCTCCTGCTCTGCTGAGTCTGTCCCCATCCCACCAGCTGTGACTTGTCCCCTCTTCCCTGGCCATCCAGCCTCCTTTCCTTCTCTGCCTCTGTGTGTAGATGTCCACTTCTGTGGACAGGCTTCTGACAGGGCTGCTTAGGCCTTTGCTGTGCCCAGCCATGTTGGCATAAGCCCGAGGACCAACACAGCCATACCGAGCCACAGAGACAGCAGTCACCGTCCCAATGCCTCAGATGTAAGGCTCTGTGGCATTTACCACTTATCCTAGCTGAGTGATGGGAATGGGGGAACTTTCAGGAAGAGACCTGGCACACGGTCTCTCCCTGGGGTGCATGAGGGCCTCAACATGCAGGTGGCTGCCTCAGCTCAGAGCTTTGTGGATAAAGTAGCTCTGTCGTTATGCCACCCAGTGCCCTCACTCCCCGCCTTCCCATTGGCCATCTCACAGTGTCTCTTTCAGCTTCAATGCCATGTCAGTATAAGCACAGGGACTCCTGAGGACATCAGTGGGTCAGGCCACCCTGAGTGCCTTCAAATCGCCAGGGCCCCTCCAGAGCATGTGGGGACAGCTGTTGCTGGGCCTCTGTGCCAGGTGTTCCCAGGAGTGGATGATGTAGAATTTCTGGGAATCTGTAAGCTGCCTCTTCTAAGCTGTAGTAAGTCGGCTGCCCGCCCCCACTAAGTACTCCTGGGGAGCAGGGCTCAGGGTCAGGGTTCAGGCTCTGGCCAAGGGCCATCTGTCTTGCTGTCTCAGACCTGCTATCTGGCCTCCTTCCAGCAGGCCCAGGATGTCCGTAGTAGGTAGCTGTGACCTTGGGCGTGGCCCAGTCCCAGGCCTGGAGTGGGAGGCTTGGAGCCAGAGGCCATGAGGAGGTCTGGAGGAAAGACCCAGAAACAGGTTAGAGAGGACGACGTAGGCTGCGGGGAAGGCTGGCCTGGTTTCTGGGACAGGAGACCTAAGAGTGAGCTCTATGCCCATCTGGCCTCTCACCCTTGAGGCTCCTACATGGTATTCCTGCCCAAGGGTGCTCCTTGCAGCCTCTCCCTGCAGTCCACCTTCTTGCTGCCAAGTCCTCAGGCTTCACAGAATGCTGCAAAACTTGCTTATCTCATTCATTCAGATAAACACCTCTCTGTATCCTGTTTTTCTTATGTCATACGAACAGGAAGCTGCGATTGTTTGCGATGTGCGTCAGCATGCCCTTGGCCCTGGCCGTGTCCTGCTGGTGCCTGGCATGGTAGAGTCCTTGCCCACACGTAGGACCCCCTCCAGGTTTGGCCCGAGAGACTTGGGGTATCTTTCTACTGTCACATGGGCTGGAGATCACCGTGTATACATGAGTGGCTGGCGCTAGGCCACTGGAATGGTTACTGTGGGGTACCCATCACACACTGGGCTACAGCCCTGAGCAAGGCAAGGTCATCAGTGTCCCTAAGATTCAGCAGCGGGATGGTCAACACTGAATAGGCCCTTGGGGAACTATGGAGAGGAAGAGGATTCAGGGGACAGCAGGGAGAAGTTCATGGCAAGGGAGGAGTACCTTTGGGCCATGGCATTGGGAGTCTGGGACAGAGGGCGGGGCTGGAGGATGCACTGGGCTTTCACATTGACTCCAAAAAGCCACTTTCCTCCTTAACCACTGGGAAGTTAACATGAGGTCTGCCTTATACTTTCATGGTTCTCTGAGCTGCTGGGCAGGACACACAGGGAAGCAGTGAGATCCTTCGAAAGCTAACAAGACCCGAGACAGAGATGGTGAGTGAGGAGAGCCGGCAGTGTTGAAGGAGGTAGAAAGGGATAGAGAACAAAGAATACAGGCACTGACCCAGAGACCTGCATGGTCAGCCTTAGACTACCCCCTGGACAGGCCAAGTGAAGCCAGTGAACTTAAAACATATGGCTGTTTTCAGGCGTGGTGGCGCACGCCTTTAATCCCAGCACTCGGGGGAGGCAGAGGCAGGAGGATCGCCGTGAGTTCAAGGCCACCCTGAGACTACACAGTGAATTCCAGGTCAGCCTGGGCTAGAGCGAGACCCTACCTCGAGAAACCAAAAATAAATAAATAAATAAATATTTATATTTTATATCTGTCCTTACCCGCCCGCAGGTCGGTCACAGCGTGGGCCCTAGGAGAAGGGGTGAGAATGGGCGGGACAAGAGACGCGAGAGAGTGGAGCAAGTCGAGATTTCCGATCAAACTCATTGTATTACAAGCAGGCAGCACCTTATATACAGGGGAGCAAGGTGGTTACTGGGAATTAGCAACCTGGTTGCTAGGTAACTTGGTCACAGCAGGGGTCATGATCTCTAGGAGGAAAGCCTGCAGGTGGAAGAGAGAAGGTTTGGCAGAGAAGATAGGAACTTAGCATTAGTTAGTAGGAGGAAGAGCAGAGACCTTCAAAAACAAATGTTGACGCATTTTATGGCACGAACGGCTCCCCACATATATTTATTAAAAAGCATATATATATTATATATATAATATTTATATGTATATCTGCTTATGTGTGGGTTTTGTGTGTGCATGTGCGGTGTGTGTGGGGTGTATGCTCATATGTGCACAGAAGCCAGAGAGAACTCCATGTGCTTCCTTGAGACTGAGTCTCTGGATTCTGGAGCTTGTTGTTGTCACCATGACCAATGATTCTCCAGTCACTGTGCCCACAAAGCTGGGGTTACAGATGTGTGTGGCCACACCCACTTTGTTCACATGCATGCTGGGGAATCGGACTCCGCCTCCACGGTCTCCCTCAGGCCCTCATGCTTGCTTTAGAAATACTCTTACCTGCTGAGCCAGGCCTGGTGTTTTGGTTTTGTTTGGTTATTGTTTTGAGACAACGTGTAGCTCTGTAGCCCTGGGTGGCCTGAAACTCATTATGTAGAACAAGCTGGCCTCAGATTTATAACTATCCTGTTCCTCTGCCTCCGGAGTCCTGCTCTCCATTTGTCAAATAGTTTTATTTTTCTTTGTGAGCAGAGAGAGAAAACTGGAACTGGAGTATGGGGGCAAGAACTTCAGCTACATGTGCCACTTGTGCATCTGGCTGTCCGTGGGTCCTGGGGAATTAAACTCAGGCCAGCAGACTTTGCAAGCAAGTGCTTTTAAC
>PVHP010004610.1:0-70163 GCA_004024765.1 Zapus hudsonius | reverse complement strand
TCCGCCGGAGCAGGTGCAAGAGGGCACTTCGGGTTTGCCCATCAGAACTCCCCAAGTAGTGGTTTCTTGCAATGGGAAAATTAAAAATGAATGGATGAGGAAGACTGATGACCACCACCTAAGCGTTTTGTCATAAGCTCAGGGGAAGACAGACCAGAAAGGCCTTTTGCAGAGACAGAGATAAAGAGGCAAAAGTTTGAAAAACACCAGTTTAAGCACAGAGCTTATTTATGGCCATGCACATTCAAAAACACCACGATGCTGAGGAAGCAGCACTATATTTTATGTGACGGTGTGGAAGTCTGCATACCATAACAGCAAAATAAACTGAAGTGAATATCGAGGGAAAGACATTTAAATAGTAATAGGATAGTGGACTGTTAATTTTAAATATATGTCTGCTCAGAGAAAAGTCTGTGGAGTCCAAAAAGGAGTGAAACCTCTGAGGAGGGATGCATGGAGCTTGGATGTGCTCCTTTCTTACAAGGGAAGAACATCTCCCTATGCAGCCAATGTGATGAAATGTAAAGTCTAATCAAGAAAATTAATATGACCACATAAAAAAAATAAAGCAGTGTTAAGTAGTAACTTTTTTTTTTAAGTCCACGACACTTGGGCAGGATTTAGCACTTTCTCACCCCAGATACAGATCGTTGGGCTTTGGCACATAGGCCTGTCCTGACCATTTGGCTCACAGATAAAACTATACTGGACAGTATTTTCCATTCAGTTGTACTGAGAGTAAAAACCTGCAGAAAGTAGTTCTGATGCAGGAAATGAAAAATGAAAACAAACAAATAAAACAACAACACGAGTATAGAGTCCTGTGAAAATCAAAACCCAAGACTTAAATGTTCTCTTTGTCTATGGTCAGGTGAAGCATGTGGAGAAATTTCAATAGAAACAAGAATTGTCATGTATCTAAATCAGGCCTGTGGAGTGAGGCTCCTGGAGGAGAAGATTTCTGGAAGGCTTTCTGAAGGTTTAGTGGCCCTGTCTCTTAGTCACAGTGTTTTCTCTCTCTCTCTCTCTCTCTCTCTCTCTCTCTCTCTCTCTCTCTCTCTCTCTCTCTCTCTCTCTCTCTCTCTCTCTCTCTGCAGGCCACTTGGCCAACTAGGTTTTGGCTTTCATAACAGAAACATATGGAGAATTTTGCTGGTTGGTCATGGACGGGAGTAGAAAATTGGGATTAGACCTCTGCATAATAGAGTCTGCTTTTGCTCAGTCTGTTGGCGTGGATGGAGAGAAAAGGTAACATCATGGTTGACACTCAGCTTTAAGAGTTGAAATGTTTCTCTCCTTTATATACATGAGGAGCCAGAGGCTCAGAGCAATGACAATAGCAGGCAAACAGCAACCAGGTAATGCTGATGTCTAGAAACTAGGAACAATATGGGCGTCATTCCACCCTCAAAGAGAGATGGGCGCTCTGATACATGCTTAAGATTCCCTAGAGTCCATGGGAAATCTCCAGGAGGGAGGCATGAGAAGAGAGGCAGTGTGATGATATAAATGATTACTTCCAGGCAGCAATAATTGGCACTTCTAAACTACTTCTAGAAGTGAGCCACAGCTTCCTAGGAGAGTAACTTATTATTTAAAAGAAATTGATGGTGATGATAAATGTATTTTGTATATTTAATTCATACAATTATTTATTATTATTATTATAGTTGTTGTTTTAAGGTAGGATGTAGGTCTAGCCCAGGCTGACCTGGAATTCTCTCTGTAGTCTCAGAGTGGCCTCAGACTCACAGGGATCCTCTGACTTCTGCCTCCTGAGTGCTGGAATTAAAGGGGTGCTCCGCCACACCTGGTAAATTTATACAATTCTGAACAAGAGGCTGATATCTAAAGTTCAGACACAAGCCCTAACTATTCCTAAGACTTTTGGAAAGCAATTTCTGTTATCTAGATATCAAATTTTTGATCTCTTCCTATTAATACCTAATATTTTGAAACAGGAAAATTCCAAGTTTCACTCCTTTTTTTTTTTTTACAATCAGCTTCCTGCCCCAATTTAGCATTTTGTATAAATCTAGCCACTTAATGGGTCATTTCCTGGTGATTATCCCCTTCCCCTTATCTTGTAACATAGTGATACATATTTTACACTGCTTAAGCCTGTTACCAAAACAGGAAGTTGCAGGCATTGCATAGTATTGTTCAATTTTATGTTGAAGATAGTCTGGTCTTTCTCTTCTTTCCAATTCTCTATAACTATCCCGATCCCTGGACAAGAGGAAACCCAAGATCTGTCAGTGCCCTCACTTAAAGGCCGAGTTTTCATGAATCAGATCATCAAACAGTTAATATTTCATTTGACATCAATATTTAAACATATTCAGAATACTTGTTTTCACTGACGCCTCGATATATCAAGCAATGGCAATTTAATGAGAATATTTTGTGTCCTTGTATCGCGTACTCTCTCTCGGTGGCAAAGATGGAACCGGAGTGCACTGTGTCATTCAGTCTTGTCAGAGGAGATGTTCTGTCACTGATTAAAGAGCTTCATGTGCTCTTCAGTCACACGAACATTTCATGGGGTAACCTTGTTTCTGTCCTAATGGATCCAGGCAATGTAATAAGAGCTACGGAAGTAGGCACAGGAAACCCTTTGAGAGGCACCACAGGGCACTTTTCCCTTCCTCACTAATGGCAGTCCCTCCCTAGCTGAAGCAGCACATCCAGGCAGAGCTGGGAGAGTGATTTAAAATGCACCTGGATCCTTCAGTCTAATGCCCCAAAGAGATGGTCCAATCTCGAGATACAATCCCTACCTCTCAGCTTCATTAATACTAAGTGATGGTGTAAGACCAAGAAGAAAAGCAATGCTCCTATCCATGGGTAATGTGCACACTGCCTTAGCACAGTGCTCTTCTGTACCCTGGGTCTCCAAACCTGCCCAGACCTATGGGAACTGTATGTTCATCTTGGGGGCCCCAACCCAACCTCATTTCACCTGTGGCAGCTGATAAGTGTTATAAATCTTTGGCTTCATTCAGTTACAGTTAGGAACATAAGCATAAAAAGACTGGTACTATATATATATATATATATATATATATATATATATATATATGAGTTACAATAAATTAATGGTTGAAGTAAGATTTCCAACTCTTCATCTCTCTATCTCTCTCTCTCTCTCTGTGTTTGTATATGTGTGTGTGTGTGTGTGTGTGTGTGTGTGTCTGTGCGTGTATGTTAATGCCAATTACAATTTAATACCTGCCATGGCCAAGCTGTGATGCATGTAGAAGAATAATTGTACTGCTCAGAGTCAGGGAAAGGAGGGCTGAGTTATTGAAAGTGGATTTTTTATTCTATGCCTTTTGCCAATTTGAAGAAGCGACTAATTCATGAACTATATGGTAAGCACATTTAACTGTTCTAGGGTTTTTCTCATGCTTCGTGAAAACAGAGATCATAACTGGGAAACCAACTGTAAAATTAAAAGAACTAGATGTTGCCAATAAAGACCATCATTTCAGAAAAATAAATTTGTTTCTTGGAAGCTGTTCTTGGATGTATGCTTGAGGTGCCCACAAGAAAACTAATTCAACCGAGAAACAAATTGATCTTGCTTCACTGCTTTATATGAACAGAGTAAAATACACACCAACAGGTTATATCACTTAATAACTCCTTGTTCCCTGTAATGAATCAATGGCAAGATCACCTTGAATTATTATACTTTGAAATCACATGTACGCAGTATCCCAAGACCACATTTTCTGCATCAAATTATGGATTTCATTATGAATATCGTCAGAGCTAATGGACATAAGGTAATCAACGTGTTCTGTAATTCTTTAACTATCATATTTGGAGATACTGCTTCTTGGAGATCTTTTGTTAATTTATAAGTATTGTATATTTTAATCTGCAATAAGAATGTACAATATGATATTGCAATTGATGTCTTAAAACATTGTTATTCTAGTACATGAAAATATTTCACTGGTTTTTGTGGTGGGAAAGGGGACATCTTTGACTACAAATTCCTCTGGAGGGTTATAGCTTTTAACCTCCTGCCCAAGAGTAAGCAGTCTATGGTACCAATTCATTTTGCATTTAGCTTTGTGTATAACTCCTCCTGCCTGCCCTCCCATTCCCTCACCCCAAAACTTTCTATTCCAGTTATCTGTCTCTCAATTTGGATGGCAGATTTGTTTACTATTATTAAAGCTGAACCTGACTAGGAACCACAGATGAGGAGAGTGTGCAGCATTCGTCTTTCTGTGGTTGTGTGAGTTCACTGAGTGTGATGTGTTCCAAGTCCATCTACCTTCCTACAAATTTCCTTATGTCTTTTTTTTCACTCACTGATAAATAGAATGCCATTGTGTATATGTACAACTCTGCTATCCACTCGTCCAGTGATGGGCATCTGGGTTGATTCTACTTCTTAGCCAATGTGAATTGAGGAGTTATAAACTTGGTTGAGCGAATATCTCTGTATCAAAGAGAGAGGAACCTTTAGGGTAGTTGCCCAGTAGAGGGATAGCTGGGTCAGTTGGTAACTCTAGCTTCCTCTTCTTCTGAGTCTCTATATTCACTTCCATGGTGGTTGTACAAGTTTGCATTCCGACAGTAATGAATGAGGGTTTAGGGTTCCTTTCTCCACCTGCATCCTCAGCAAGACCTGTTGTTAGATTTTTTTTTGATGATTGCCATCTGAAGTGGAGTAAGTGGAATCTCATGGTTGTTTTCATTTTCTCTTCCCTGATGATTAAGAATGTTTAATATTATCTGCAATGATTATTAGCCATCTTATGTCCCTATACAGTAAAGGGCACAGATTTCGGTGTCTAGTTAAATGCACTCTAACCCAAAGAATGTTCATGCTGTGAGTCAAAAAGTAGAACCTGACCAGTGCTTCAATGTCTTGCTCATCTCCCCCAAAATAAACACCCTATTGCCTTCTTAGTAATAGAAAGAAAAATTCTAGAATGACCCAAATTTGACCTCTTAGACAGTTGTCTGTCTGTTGGCATTTTGAGACAGGGCCCCATGGATCTGAGCTTGGCCTCAAATTTACTATGTAGCCTAGATGACCTTGAACTACTCATCCTCCTGCTTCCACTTTCCAAGTGTTGGGATTACAGATATGCACCGCCACATCCAGTTTTATTCCAGGCTGGGATTGATCCCAGGACTTCCTGCTTGCTATGTAAGCACTCTACCAACTGAATCACGTCTCAGTCGACTGAGGAACATTTTAAAGTATCCATTTCACTGTTTTCTTCCCTAATATCATTTGTAATTCATAACTGAAAATGTCTATCCCATGTTCTTACTTTTTCCAGTTGATGAGTTGTAATTAGACCTTGTCTCGGTCATTGTGTACTTTGTTTTCAATTTTACTATTACTGACACCATTAATCTTGCTACATATATTGTCTTGTTTCTTACAATAAATCCCCCCAAATTGAAATAATAAAAAGAGAAACAATAGGTTATGTTTAAAGCCTTTAGCACATATGTTGTGATAATTAAATTCAATAAAGTGTTCATTTAATAATCGTGAAAAAAATTCTCTAAGTTTTGAATTCATGCTGACATAATTTTAAAAGCTACATGCAACATTCATTAAAACTCTGGAAAATGAAGACACATAAGCTATATTCCCCCATCTCCAAGTTTGTCAAATGACTGCTTAGTTTAGTCCTGTGCACTTGATCAAGGGTCCCTATTTTTTTAAAAAGTGGATTGAGGCCACAAAATATTTCTGGTTTCTCTAAAGACCTTTCCCATCTGTGAAAAGCCCCCTTGCAAAGCAGTATTGAAAAGTTTCTGTTACAGCCATCTTCTCTCCAAAGGGAGAATGGTGCTTCCAAATTCTTGGTGGGCTGGAGGAAGAATCACAGATCATCCTTCTGCGTTCTTAAAAACAAAAGCTTAATGAAAAAAATCAGCAATGACAATTCAAAGAATCATAGTGAAATATCAAAAAGCTAATGACATATTTTATCTTAAACTAGATTTAAAGTGAAATTGACAGGACTGTGGAGATGGTTCAGCAATTAATGGCACTTGAGTTCAAAGCCTAACAGGCAGTGTTTGATTCCCATACAGACAGATGCAAAATGTTGCCCAGTTCATTTCCAGCAGTAGAGGCCCTGGGAAGCCCATAATCACTGCCTGCCTGCCTGCCTGCCTGCCTGCCTGCCTGCCTGCCTGCCTGCCTGTCTGTCTGTTTGTCGTCTGTCTGTGTGTCTATCTCTGTTAAATAAATAAAAATATTTTCAAATGAAATAAAACGAAAGTTATTTGAAAAATGTGGTATGCTATGGTAAGAATGAAGAAACAAGTTTTAAAACATATGGTCTCCTATTTTCCCTTTTCTCAAAAATACAGGATTATTTTAGATTCATCATAATTTTTTTATTTTTTCAGTGTGAAGTCTATGTGTTTGACTTATTAACATTTCTTTAGAATTTGAGCTGCATCATTGAATAACGTTAAACAAATATCACTTAACATGACTTGTTATGTTATATTTTTAAAAATCATTTTAATCATGGATCTGCAATAAGCATAAACTGATAAAATCAAAAGAGACTCCAAAGATTATTTGTCTTTTTTTTAATAATTTTATTATGAAAAGATGAATGTGTCCTTTCCTCTCTAGAGACCAATTGCTTTGAAATAGTTTGTATGTGCCACATACATTACGAAGAATTATATACCTTACTGATATTCAAAGACACATGTCATCCTATGCAGTTCATATTAATGCCTGAAAATGGTTGTATGTAATATTTTATTAGCCTGTGCTGTCTTGTTAGAGTTTTTATTTCCATTTGGTTGTGTAAAAATTGTGAAAATGATTGATGAGTTTTCCACAATTTTTACACAGTCTGAGTAAGAAACTACTGAACTTCTTCATATTCATTTGCAAATTCTGAAATTCAGGATTAGGAAATTCAGGAAAAAGATCTAACCCAAGAAATATACACCAGAGTCAGCTATGTGAAGGGATTTCCCAAAACAACATCATCACTAACGTTTGTCAGGAAACCCTCGGGCTTCTAGGGAGTCACTGAGACATTTCCTTACCTCCCTTAGTCAAGGAAAAAGAACTCAGTAACAGTGAATCAAGTTCATCATTAACTTCAAGCTATATCATAGCCAAGTGATATTTATTGATGTTAAAGGTGAGTAAAGGTTCTTTATTCTACTGGCTAATCTCTTGTGGGGATTTATTTCTTTCATCTTGTGTTTTGCCAATGAACCCCATCTTGGAAAGCAGACCCGAAGCCCAGAGACTGCATAGAAATTTCCCAGGTTGTAAAGTGGAAGTCCAGCTGTAACACACAAGCTACAGCAACAAAAGAGGAAGCCAATCCAGGAAGCCAGTAATTAACTCCTGTACCCATTGTCCAAACTGCCTAAGACTTGATAAATAGCTGAGAACTTCCTTAATTTTTGTCCTTACTTCCAATTGAGATTCATCCAGAGAAAATCAAATTAGTATCTGTAATCAATCAACTCGGACGCCTGCTAGGGAGCTCGCCTACAGCTTCTCCATTCAAACATCCTCCAGTCAGGACGTATCCGAAGCCTTCTCATTTATCACTATCAAATTTTCTCTTTCTCCTACTTGTCTTTTGAGTTTCTGTGAAAATGTAAGGGACTGTGGATGCCTGTTTTACTGTAGCAAGTGCTTAAGGAGAAGTTTTACCATGATCTCTTTGTATTCTTTTTTTTTTACTTTCTCATCTTTGATTTAGATTAAGATGAGCTTATAAAACTGCTTTTACTAGGTGAAATGAATTAGAACCACAACAAATTAAAACCTTCAGTAGGATCAGCAATGGGTCAGTTTCTTTCATTAACACTGTAATAATAGTGTTACATACACATCCATGGCATGTTTTATCTCTAACATTTGCAAAAGGACAAAAACACACTCTTACTATGTATTTTTGAAAATTTCCAGTCCTAATCACTTCTAAGTATTGCAAAGATAATTCACAATGCATAAAAGTATATATAATAAACATATTATCTGTAATATTTGATGTTCTAATATATGATGTACAATATTCTGTGGAAACCATAGGTGGACAAGGAAGGGAATCTACCTTCTAGAAGAGTCTAAAGCAAAGGAAGTAGTGATATGAACATAGAATTGCTATAGAAGTAGTATATGAAGCAAGTGGTAAGAAAGGAAAGTCCTTCACCTGTTTAGACTTAAAAACAATTACCCTCAGGTTAACATGAAGGAGACTTCACTAAAGAAGTAAGGCTTGTACTGGGCTACAGAATAGGATTGAGCTAGAAGCCAAATAATATTTTTCTTATTTTTGCTTCTGCTTTTCTATTATCAATTATTGGCATATAAATATCATTATTTTTGGAGCCACATTTAAATGGATCTGACATAAATTGATTCCTTCATTTGGGAATCTTTCCACATACAGGAAAAATTTTGGATTATACCTATGTCATCTTTCAATGTGGTTCTTCTGTTAAATGATGCATTTTGGTGGAAGGATGTTTGAATGATGAATATTCCTATTAAATTTAGTTTTTCAGATATCCAAGGGTTCTCATAACATATGGACTATTTTAGGCTTTTGTTTTCTTTGCCCCACTGCACTGTCCATCTGTCAAAGTTTTCCAAAGCCAAGAATTCATGTTTCTGTGATGAATTTGCAAAAGTACCTCCCCGAAAACAAAATCCAGAGAGAAAGCAAAAGTACTCAATCCTATTCTTTGAGCCATCAATATTTAAGAAGCCTTTGAGAATCCTATCTACATAATCTTTGAGAGGTTCTTTTGGTTAAAACAGAGGAATTTGCCATCAATTAAATGAAAAGCACAATTTTGGGGGTATCTGACTTCATCTCAGAGGCCATAACAAGCCACAAATAGCACAGTTCCCAACTTTCTAATAAAAAAAAAAATCTGTACAAACTGAAAACTAATGACTTACTGAAACCATTGAAGAATGGAGGTAGCATAGAAAACAACTAACAAAACGAGAGTGGGGTCAGGGGAGAACAGAAGACTGAGCACTGACTGCCTGTCTCAGAATCCAACTAGGAATGCATAAGCCTTAAACCTGATTCAATAGGAATGGAAAGAAGGTGAACACTGAGTGTGTATAATTGTGAGATTGGAGGCCGCTGAGAGTCAGGGGCATGATGGAGTTCATGAAAAGTCACTGAGGAACTGAAGAAGTGGCTTAGCTGTTAAGGTGCTTGACTGCAACTCAGAAGGACCTGAGATCCATTCCCCAGTGCCAATGTAAAGACAGATACACAAGAGGGCGCATGTGTCTGGAGTTCATTTACAGTGGCTGGAGGCCCTGGAATGCGGTCTCTCTCTCTCTCTCTCTCTCTCTCTCTCTCTCTCTCTCTCTCTCTCTCTCTCTCTCTCTATTAAATAAATAAATAAAATATTTTTAAAAAGTCACTGAGCTTTTTCCAGAACCTCCTCATCTGTCTATAGAAAAGACCTAGAGTTCTAGGAATGCATTCATGATGTCAGCAGTTAGAAAAGTTGACCAGATATTGGTTGGAAACTGCCAATACCACTCACCCAAGAATGAAAACACCCATCTGCAGAGGAATCAGCAAAACATATGGTGTATGGGCACTGGTGAAACTCCCCAGTGCCTGGGAATCTCCATCGGAGAGTGAGATCAGTGTAGGTTAACTGAGATATGCATTTCTGATTTGGCTACATTCTATTGTTAGTAGCCTTTTTGTAAATTACTTATAAAGCACATTTCTCTTTGGTGACCAAGATTTTGGTTCCCAGTGAATTTTGCCCTGAGTCCCCAGTTCCAGTTAAGGGCTCCGCTTCACTGAGTGGATTATTTGGCCAAATTAAAAGCTATTGATTGCCTCCCCCAGGCTTTGGTGCCCCCATTGCTGAAGTGTTAGTTTCTTGGCTCGCTGTTCTCTCCAAGTAGGAAGTGTGTTCAGCCTACTCATGGCGGCAGACTGCGTTTGTGTCAGTGGTCTCTGTTTACTCCAGCTGTCATTGACCAGCTTACCCTGGCAGCTTATGCAGTGCCTTCCAGCTCTGCACTAACTACCATCTATCTGGGGGCTGGTTACCATTCTGGAACTCACAGGGTCTCTTGGTTCTGATAAATGGCTTTCTGTGATTTCTTCAGCAACAGGATCTTACCTCAGGCCTGGGATGGGCATTCAAGAGCTTTGATATAATCCTGTATTGTTTTTGGGACCTCATGGGTCACTTTAGTCAACAGCTCAGTGAGGGAAGGAGCCAGTGACTGGGACCAGGAGTTGCCAGAATGAATGATTTTTCACAGGCTTAGACTCTTTCCCCTTCTATTCATGGCCCCTCTTGCCAGATGATGCCCACTACTTGCTCAATAGGTTACATTATGAATGTGAGGATTTTATAATTTTGAACCAATTTTGGTTTAGCTTCATGTTGAATTCATCCCCTCCCCCCATTTCTTACCCCTCCAAAAGTCTTTTAAAAGTGCCGGGATATATTAAAACATAAATGCTAACAGTTCAAAAAAAGCTGTACATGAACAACAGATATGAACCAATATCTAAGATGTAGCATCCCAACCAAAGAAACAAAAAAACCCAAGTAAGCAAACGAAAACTGATTCGACCCAAATCTACATGGTGGCCACTGAGTTTGGGGAATTACTTAGAGGCACAGGAGTGAAAGATTCCTTGTGGGAGCTCAGAGGAGCATTAGTGACATGCACAGGAGAGACGATGACTCTCAACAGCTGCAGTACTAGAGTCCCCTTCACAACCTGCAGGAGCCTCACCTAGTCTCTTTTCCAGAAATTATTTACGGTGAATATAAACTCGCAAAGGCCCCAGCAGTCTTGTAACTTTCCTGTGAGCTCTTGTGATTTTCTTTTTGCGAGTTTTGTAAACCCTCTTTCTATTCATAATCCAAGAATCTCAAAATAGTTGAAGCTGAAAGGATCTATTTGGTGTCCAAAAAGGTCATTTTAAATGTGATAATGGAAAATCTAATGATAAAAGGATGAAACAAATCTACCATAAAAACACAAAGATAACGGGAGAGCATCAGAGAACTAAAAGCTTCAGAGAAGGGCTTTCACCCACTCACATCTTCAGTGTAAAATCAGAATATGAAGATGACAGAGACAGAGCTCCTTAAGCAAAGCATTCCATAACCTCCCCTCCTGGGAAGACAAGACCACATTATGAATATAGAAAGCCAAATACTGCCATCTCCCCCCTCCCCAGCAGCAAAACCAGCTGATTCAAAGCACTGCCCAACCTAGGCTGCTGAGACAAACACAGTTCACCAGGATGGAGCTATCTCCACCACTCCATCACACCACACAGTACAAAGTGATCCAGACATTCATCCAAAGGTAAATGGACTCATCTCCAAATGCAGTGAAGTAGGCTTGAACTGGAAGTGTTAGTTGCACCTCTCCTATCAGGACAGATTGCTAAAGAACATCACAGGGAAGAAAGCATTCAAAGCCCATCCCACCCAGGCAGAACAGAAATACTTATTATTTTAGATTTGATGCATGCTTCGTATAACTTGCCATTTTAAATTTTAGTATGTTAGAGTTAAATGTAATATATATATATATATATATATATATATACATATATATATATATATATATATGTTAGTGCCTTTAAAGATAAAAATCTCATGTATATGTATATGTATATAGTTTTGTTTGTGCTTTGCTTGTGTTGAAGTTTAGGTTTTTTTTCTTTTTTAAAAATTATTTTTATTCATTTTCAATCAGAGAGAGAGAGAGAGAGAGAGAGAGCACCAGGGCCACGACCTTGTGGGTCTGGCATATATGGGTCCTGGGGAATTGAACCAGGGGCCTTAGGCACTCTAGGCGAGTGCCTTAACCGCTAAGCCATTTCTCCAGCCATTTTTTTCTATTATCCACCCAGCTCACTATTGTCATCTCCCCACTACTCTTCATACTTAACTTCTATACCCTCAATCTCTTTCCAAACTTACTTTTCACACACTTCCCACTATTCATTCCTCTTATTCTTCATAACTACAACAGTCTATAGACTCAACAACCTCTAAAATGTGTGGAACCCCATAGTATCCAGACTTTCCTCCCAAGATACTTTCACCAGTTCCATCATTTTCCAAGTCAATACTAGCCCCCATTCTAATCCACCCCACGTCCATCTCAAATCTAGGTAAACAAAATCCTAGCATACTCTATACCAGCCTCACTCATTTATCCAAGTCAAAGGGGATGTTTGTTGCTAATTTGCTGCTGTGACAACCCCAGAGTAGGCATATCTGTAAGCATCAGTCACTTCTGCTATTATTATTTTATTCTGAGCATAATAAATGGCCACACTGAGCCACTTGAGATCCTAGAGGGAGACTACTTTGGAAGTCCATGTTTAAGAACACAGCAGATCAAACAAACAGAAAATATAAACAATGAAATAACCCAAGATGAAAGAATCTTAATGAAGTAATACAACACAAAATTTCAATGCAATATAACTACTCTAAATATTATAACTCCTATACTAGTGGCCCTCAGGGAGACTTGTTTATGAAATACCAGGGAGCTCAAAAAATGTTGATAAATATGTTCAAAGAAATCATAAAAAAAATCAAAGGAATCAGAGATTAAAATAAGATCCTAAGAAATCCCAAGAAAACACACACACACACACACACACACACACACACACACACACATACACACACACACGTCTGCTGAACAAAACACAGAGATTAATAAAAGAAATGAGCAAGGAAATAGAAATATTGAAGAATAACGAATCTGAAATTCTATAAATAAAAAACACATTAAGCTGGATAAAATACTTCCTAGAAAACCTGGCCAATAAAATAGATTAAAGAGAGTTTGTAATATCAGAGCTTGAAGGCAAGGTAGGGAATTTGTAACATTCCAACAAGGGGAAAAATCATGAATAGATAAGAAAATAAGAGTGGGAAATGATAGACACAGACAGTATACTATTGAGGGATCAATTGCAAAATCTGGGAAAGAAGCAAATGATTCTAGTCTGGAAGCATTGTAAGTATTTTCAGCAAAATCATTGAGGAAATTTTCGTAAAGTTGGGGAAAGAGTGCCACTATAGATACAGAAGGCATTTTGGACACTAAACAGAGAAAAATAGAAAAGAATTTCCCCATTGCATATTATAATTAAATCACTAAATATACATACCAAAGTAATTGGTTGAAAGCAGCAAGAGAGATGTACCAAGTCATTCAAAAAAGACAGGTCCACCCAAATAATACATTCTCAAGTGAAACTTGAGTAGCTATAAGAGCTAGGAATGATACAACTATCAACCCAGACTAGGATACCCAGGAAAGCTATCTATCATAATTACAGGAGAAAGACATTTCCATGATAAAAACAGGCTCAGGTAATTCATGACCTTGAAAAGAATCCTTCATACTGAAGAGAAGGAAAAGCCCATACACGAGGCCACAAGAAAACGAGACACGTTGAACACTATTAAATGCACAACAGGAATAAAAAAATATAAAACATTATAAAACAAACAAGAATGATAAGAATTAATACATGTTAACTATCAATGGTCTCAATTTACCAATAAAAAAAAGATATAAACTTGCAGAATGGATTAAAAGGAATGAACTCTCTGTTGCTTAAAGGAATTTACCTCTCCATAAAAGAGAGACCCTACCTTACGGTGAAATGATAGACAAATGTAGTTTTAGCCAATTGGTCTATGGAACAAGAATGTGTCACTGTGTAGAATATCTGTCAGGATAAACTTCAAACCAACATAATTAGAAGACACAAAGAGGGTCAATTTAGAATGAATAAGGGAAGAATCTACAGAGAGGATGTTGCAATTCTGAATGTATATGCACTCCACACAGGTGCACTGATTTCTTTAAATAAACACTCCGAGTCACAGCCGAAGTCCAGCTCAATAGTAGTAGGAAACTTCATTAAGCCATTGTCACCAATTGACAGGTCATTTAGACAAAAGCAGACAAGCATCTGGATTAAAGGATATCATAGAATGAATTGACCTATGAGATACGGACTAAACTATCCAAACCTTCAGATGCTGCAAAATGCACATTCTTTTCACCAGCACATGGGATTTGTCTAAAATAGGTCATTTATTAAGACTGAAACCAAATTGTGACAGAAAGCATTGAAATAGTTCATTGTGTTCTATTGGATCACAATGGAATAAAACTCCTAATCAAGAGCAAGAGTGACTATACTATACACACAGATTCATGAAATTAAACAATGCACTATTGAAGAAAAAGTGTATAATAATTCATAAAATCAAGTGATAATGGAAACATGTCATAATAAAGCCAATGGGATACAATAGAGACAATCTTGAGAGGGAAGCTTATAGCTCTAAGCGCTTACATTAATAAATTAGACTCTTGTCAAGTACAGGCAAGGATACACCTTTAGGCCTTAGAGAAAAAATAGCAAGCCAAACCAAAAATCATTAGACAGGAAAATAAGTTACAAACAGGCCAGAAATTAATGAAATAAAAAGAAACACAATAAAAATACAAAAAGGGATTTTTTTGAAAGGACAAGTATCTATAAACTCTTAACAAAACTCATCAAAAGAAAGAGAGAAAAACACAGTTTAATAAAATTAGTGATTCACAAACTCATAAAGACTTAGCTGAAAGGATACATTGAACTAAACTGGAAAATCTAAAAGAAATGAATGAGTTTCTAGATCTTAAGAAAGATGATACAAACTATTGAAATTGATCTATAACAAGTGAAGGGATTAAAGCAGTTATAAAAAAATTACCAACTGAAAAGAGTCTCAATCCAGGTGGATTTACTTGTGAACTTTACTAGAACTTTAGAGGAAATCTAACATTTATGCTTCTTACGCATTTCATAAAATAAAAAAAAAATAAACAACATCAAACTCGGTTGATATAACCCTGATTTAAAAAAAAAAACATGTAAAATATGGCCACAAACAACAATATCACAAACCAATCTCTCTTGTGAACATGATACAAAAAATAAAGAAAAAAAGGAAAAAAAAAAGGAAAGATATAGATTACCCAAAACCACTCTTAACAAGGTTGAATGCACTGATACTGAAAACGGAGCAGGGCAAAGTACATGGGCTTCTCAAGTGAGCATGGAACACTTGGCAAACTAGACATAATTATTTTGGGATAAGATTCAACATCATGTTATTTAGATATGCAGAAATATAAAACTAAATCTTGCTGTTCTGTTTCTTATAATTGCCAACACATATACATTATACATATTGATGGAATCCATGTGACGTTTCCATATGTGCGTATCAGTATATGCAAGAATTTTTAGAATGTACGTGAAGGGTTTTTAAATTAATATTCAATTATTTGAGAGAAAGAGAGGGAGGAAGAGAAAGAGAATGGTGTGCCAGGGCCTTTTTCCACTGCAAACAAACTCCAAGTTCATTTGCCACTTTGTGTATCTGGCTTTATATAGGTACTAGGGGATCAAATCAGGACTGGCAGGCATGGCAAACAAATCTGTAACCACTAAGCCATCTCTCCAGTCCCTTATACTTACTTTAAAAAAACTTATTTATTATTAATAATTAGATACATTGTACGAACAAGTCTTGTGATGATACCCCCATTTCCCTCCTCCCTGTTGCTCACTTGTGGGGGGCCCTCCTCAGTAGGATTGCTGGACCAGTACATGGGATATGGGTTATGAATTGTTTGAGGAGTAGCCAGGTTTTTCCTATATATAGGAAAAAAATGAAACAATTGAAAATCTCCAGTATTTGTAAATTAAACAACACAGTTCAAAATATTTATGCACACAGTGGAAATGTCAGAGTGTTTCTCTTAATCCTTTAAACTCAGTAAAAATTAAAATTATTTTACTAAATTTCACTTAAAAGGAGATGCGTCTTTATATAAATTCAGCTATGTAACTTACTCAACTAGGAAATAAAAGAAAGAAGAAAAAATTCAACTTTCAATGAGAAGAAAGAGGTAAGCAGTGTAAGAAAAACAGGCATTCAGGTTGCACACAGGAAAATAAGACACACAGTAAAAAAAAAAAACAAAAGCTTTTTTTCTTTGGGAAGAACAATGAGATGGAAGAACCAATGTGATTAAGAAAGAAGAGTGATGAAAGGCATTACCAATATGAGAGATAAAAGTGGGGACATCATTTCTGATTCTAAAGACATCAAAAGGAAATAAAAGAATACTATGAACAATTTTATTCATAAGGTCACTAACAAAATTTGACATTAAAAGTCAAGTCTGTGCATACTTACCAAAAAAGAAAAAAATATTTCTTGAATGTCTTTAATCTATTAATAAAATTGAGTTGAAAGCTCAAATGAATCACAAAGTAAGCACATCACAGACCTACCTAATTTCACTGGAAAATTCCACCAAGCATTTTAAGAAAAAAAAAGTCATATCAATGCTCTTTATTAACTCCTACAGAGCATAAGGAGCATTACCTAATCTTGTTATAAAGCCAGTATCATCCTGATATCAAATTCAGAGAAGTATAACCAAGAGAAGAACACTAAACAATAATATCTATCATAGAGTCCTTAAACAAACACTAAGATTCAAATCTGGCAGAGTTCACAAAACTATATAATGAGACATTACAACCTAATAGATTTAGCCATATATCCTAATAGATATATCACAACCATTGGGATATACGCCAAGCTAGTTTTACTGTAAAATAATAGTCAGTAAAATTAATATAAAAACTCACCAAATTGTGTGTATATGTGTATCTAGTCTTGCTCTTGTATTTTTATGAACAATCTCACTTGATGTAGGAAATATCCAAAAACTTTTGCCTGCACTATTATGAAATACTCTCAGCAAATGAAATATAGGATGGAAATCCCTCAACCTAATAAAAGACATCTGCTGGAGAAACTCATAACAAACTTCATACTTGGTGATGAGAGACGGACATTTTCTCCCTGAAGTCAAGGACAAAGAAAGGAGGAAGAAGGTTCTCTTTCAATAAGCTTCTCAATATCAAACTGGAAGTTGAGCCAGTTCAGTCAGCTGAGAAAAGCAAAGAAACCCACTCAGAAGGAAGAAATCAAATTGTCTTTATAGGTTGCGTGTGCCTATGTGTGTTTGTGTGCGCACGCGTACGTGCAAACACACATTTTTAAAAATATATATATATTTATTGTCCATAATGAGTTACATTATTTAGTGGGCAAACCATGCGTTGTTACCCCGAATTCCCCAATTCCCCCCCTCCCCATCCCTGATCAGTTGGATATCCTCCTCCGTGGGCTGTCTTTATTAGTCCTTGTGGCAAGGGATCCTGGATATCCTAGTACTCAGCCAGGTCTTCCTGGCCCAAGTGTGTTGTTACTGATGGTTGCATTTTTTTTTAAGATTCCAAGAAATTCTATTAACAGAGTCCATAGAACTAAGGCATAAATTTAGTATAGATACTAGGTATGAACACAATATATGAAAAGAAACTGGGTATCTACCTATAATCAATGGAAACAATTTTAATTAAAAAACTGCATTTTAATGGAACCCAAAAAGAGAAATATTCAGAGAGAAATCTGGAGAGCAACTTTCAGTATCTTCATCCTAAAATTGGTTGAATGCTGAGGAAAGATGAACTGTGTTTGTGGATTTGAACGGTGAGGACAATGTGGTGCTCCAGACTTTCTTCATGTCTGCACCCACCACCTTTCTAGATGAGATCCCAGAAAGTCTTTCTGTAGGCATTGACAAGCCACATCTAAAATTTACAAAGAATGAAAGTGCTAATAAAATATTAAAAAGAATTGTGACAAGGAAAAATGAACATTTGAAAAATTCGCACTGTGTGATTTCTAGTTGAGCCCCAACATTACAAAAAATTATCATAATATATGTGTAGTTAAAATATAAATATAGATCAATAGGTATGTAGAATAGAATAGCATGCCTTTAGTCCCAGCACTTGGGAGCCAGAGATAGGAGGATTGCCATGAGTTCAAGGCCAGCATGGGACTACAAAGTGAATTCCAGGTCAACCTGGGATAGAGCAAGACCTTACCTCGGAAAACCAATATATATTCTAAAATTAGACTCAAATAAGGTTAATCAACTAAATTTTGAAAAAGTTCAAGAGGCATTGGATAGAGAAACAGAAATCCTTGTGGTCAGTGGTACTTGGATCATAGGACACCCACGTGCCAAGGAATAAACCTTAATCATGAACCAAATTCCACAGCAAAATATCCATGAGATAAGTTTTAATGTTACCAATTAGAGCAATTTATAAAATTAAAAAGAATCAAAAGGATTCATTAGATAGCCTGGACATCACATGAAATTTTTAAATACTGGTTAAAAATACAAATATAAATAAATAAATAAATAATCAAATAAATAAATAATCAAATAAATAAATAAAATAAAATCAAAAGCTACTAGCTCTGAGTAAATATTGGTAAATCACACATTTGTCAAGTGGTCTAAATTTTACATATGCACATATCTCTGCAACATATAATCCTATAAATCAGCTGTAATGAAGATGAACAAAATGGGGAAAAGATCTGAGTCCATAAGTCACTAAAAAAATACAGATCCCAAATATGCACAAGAAGAATTATATAGCATCATATGTCCTCAGAAAAATCCACAATAAAATTATTTTGAGAGACAACAGTTTTCTGAAGCAGAAAAAGTCAAAGAATTCATTAGTTTAGCAGATGTTGTTGAGTCTTGATTATTAGGACCTGTCATTTGCTGATAATAAGCTGAGAGGTTCTACTCATTGCTGAAGAATATTTCAAAGTTGTTTTTGAATGTTAACCACAAAGTCCCTATAGGATTCAGTGATCCACTCATATGTTTATCAAGCAAATTAAAAAAAAATTCTCTTCATGCAAATCCTTATATATACATGTTGACAGAGATTTATTAATACTTTACTAAAAATATTACCTCCACCAAAAGTTTTTGTAGTACATACATAAATGGTATCGCGTTCAGAAATAGAAAAGGTATGAACTGCTGATTGATATGTGAATGTACCTCAAAATTTTTGTGAAGTAAACATTTTAACATCAAGTGGCACACATTGCATACTTCAATCAGTATAAAATGAGGGAAAGTACAAACTGCAGGAACTATATGAGGATTTCCAAGGAGTTCTGAAAATCTTACATGCTTAACTGAAAAGGGGTTACACCGGTCATTTTCTAGGGCAATGTAATCATTTTCCTTTGTGTTCTTGTGGAGGGGGGTACATGACTTCATGCATTGGTCAAAGGCCATGAAATGTACTTTGATGAACATTTCAAAGAAAAAAAAATACACTTCACCAGATGCCAAAACTTAACATAAAAAACAGACCCAAGACCTAACTATTAGAGATGTGTCATTTATTCTCCCTAAAGGTGGAGTAAAATAAAGGAACTGTCCTGTGAACACTAGAAACATTCTTCTTACAGTACTCTTGGATGACTAATGCCAAAGAAATTGGAGATAAACCCAGTATAACACTGCATAATGTGATTCTTTCACAGGACAATTCTGAAACTCTTGTACCTATCTATATACCTTGGTTGAAAAAAGAAACAAAAATTTTATAAGTAAAGGGGCCCAGATTTCTTTCTGCCAGATAAAGAAGTTGCAAGAAATAAAGAGGGAAGATTAGAATAAATTCCGTGGTGCTAACTAACATCCAGATATCAGTGTGTATCTCATTTGAAGATCTGCAAAGATAAGTCAGCAACATAGATTGATATATTCATAATGCAATGGTGCACATATATGCATAGATCCATGTATATATGTGTGTGTACTGTTCTAGACAGCATAAATATGCACATATTAGCATATAAATTTACATCTGTAGAATGGATTCTACTTATAGAATTAATTATGAACAGTAATTGAATATATTTATATATAATATATTACATATGAAAGCATGATACATGATATATCTATAATCTATAATATAGAATATATAGATCTATCTATCTATCTATCTATCTATCTATCTATCTATCTATCTATCTATCATCTATGTTGTAGTCAACTTGCTCTGTTGCTGCACAGAAAGAACCAAACAAAAGTGGCTTGTGGAGGAATGGGTTTATTAGGCTTAGATATTCCAGGGGAGACTCCATCCTGACAGTGAAAACGATGGCATGAGCAGAGGGGTGGACATCACCTCCACCACAGCAAACAATGGCAGGAAGGTATGCCAAACACTAGCAAGGGGAAGGTGGCTTATAATCCCCATAAGCCTGCCCTCAACAACACAGCTCCATTGAGGTTGTAAAACCCAAACTGCCATCAGCTGAGGATCAATCACTGAGAATACATTCATTTGTTTGTGGAGGACACCTGGATCAAACCATGACTATATATCTATAATCTATAATTGTAATATATTGGATGCTCACAGGCTCATAAATTTGAACGCATGATCTCATACAGGTTGATTTGGGGGATTCCATGAAACCTTAAGCAGGTAGAGATTTGCTGGTAGAAGTACACCACTTGGTACTTGGTTGGGCCATGAGATTTTTCTTCCAGGGTTACCTCCTTTCTCAGACCCACAGACCTCTAAAAAGCCTTCTTCACCAAGATGGACTGTACCTCTCAAACCATGATTAAAAATAAACCTTTGCTGATTCAAGTTTTTTCTTATCAGGTATTTGGTCACAGTAACTAGAAAAGGCAATAATAGGCTGGAGAGATGTCTCAGAGGTTAAGGCACTTGCCTCCAGAGCCTAAGGCCCCAGGTTCAAGTCCCTAGTGCCCACATATGCCAGATCCACAAGGTGGTGGCCCTGGTGTTCTCTCTCTCTCTCTCTCTGTCTCTCTCTCTCTCTCTCTCTGTCTCTCTCTCCTTGAAAAATGAATAAATAAAATATTAAAAAAGAAAATCCAATAATACAGACTCCTATGAAATAAAAAATAAATTAATAAATAAATAGCAGAGCTTGTTAGAGAAATAGCTTATGTGTGCACAGGTAACCCAACACAAGTCTAAAGTATCATATTGTGGCGTCTGAATTAATGAAAAAAATTAATTAAAGCATGGGTGTTGGGAAGAGTCCGTATGACCTAATCTTATAAAGGTCCTAACAGTCAAAGGTGAAATAATTTGATCAAAAAAATTAGGATCATAAAGGTTTTCCATGGAATGTATAAAACTAATATTTCTGAGTTCATATTGAAATTTATGAACACTGAATGAACAAACCAGGGAGAAGTAATCACTCTGTGTTAGAGAGGACATATTTCCTGAAGCTTGACTAAGGTCTTCAAATAAAGAATAGCTAAGGACAGGGAAGGAACCTGAAAGGCACCAGTCAAAGCTGATGCCTTTTTCCCAAACCTGCAACACCAGTCATAGTCCAATCACAAGAAGGCATCAGACAACTGTAGACTGATTCAAAGTTGACAAAATCCCTGGCCAGGCTGGGCATGGTGATGGATGCCTGAATATCCAGCTTCTCACAGGCAAGGAAGAGAAGAATCATGGAAGTTCATGAATTTAATACCAGCCAGAGTAACATAGAAACACAATTGTTTTTTTTTTTTTAATCAAACTATTTGGCAAGCATGCCAAGTTCTTATAAATAAGAAAAAAGATAGCAAATTATTACAGGTCATCTGAGACCTACAGAGACTCCACTACTAAATGAACTTTAAGATCCTCTCAAAGAACAAAAACTTATCAGTAGAAGAGCTAGTGAGTTTTGGAAAAAAGTCCACATTTGAGGTAGCTGTCTTGTACCAAAGTTAATTTACTTTACTATTGACAAATGTTCAAGGATCATTCAAGATACTTATTATCATGCCTTGATCCAGGTGTCCCCCACAAACCAATGAATGTGTTCTGGGTAATCCATCCTCAGCTGATGGTAGTTTAGATTTTACAAACTTGATGGAGCTGTGTTGTTGGGGGGGCGGGTTTATGGGGGTTATAAACCAGCTTCCCCTTGCCAGTGTTTGGCACACCTTCCTGCCACTGTTTGCAGTGCTGTGATGGAGGTGATGTCCACCCCTCTGCTCATGCCATCGTTTTCCCTGCCAGGATGGAGTCTCCCCTCCAGTCCGTAAGCCTAATGAACCCATTCCTCCACAAGCCGCTTTTGCTTGGGTTCTTTCTGTGCAGCAACTAGAAAGCTGACCGCAACACTTATATTAGGGGGGAATGGAAAAATTGTGCACAAAAAAAATTGATAATGGGTCACCAAAAGGGATAAAAATAGGAAATGAACCAGTTATGAATAAGAAGGATTTAGGGGGACTGGGCAGGGGATAGGAGAGAGAGAGAGAGAGAGAGAGAGAGAGAGAGAGAGAGAGAGAGAGAGAGAGAGAGGAATGGGGGTAACTAATTTTAAAACATTATGTTCATGTAATTATATGTATTAATAATGAAATTATCAAAAGAAAATTAAAAAAATTATTTTAAAACATGTTTAAAAACTTTTAAATAAAATTTATTTTTAAAATATATTTATATATTTTAAATTTTATTTATTTGTTTGAGAGAGAGTGAGAGAGAGAAAGAGACAGGTAGCGAGAGGGAATGGGCACTCCAGGGCTTCCAACCACTGCAAAGGAAATCCAGACACATGTGTCACCATGTGGGACTGGCTTTACTTGGGCACTGGGGAATCAAACTCTGTTCCTTCTGCTTTGCAAACAAATGCTTTAACTGCTAAGCCATCTCTCCAGCCCCTTAAAATTTATTTTTAAAAAATATCATAAAACACTTAAATGTTCACTGCACTATTTATTACTTGAAACATATCTATAAATATTTGGTAGGAAATATTTTTACATTCATTAGATTTTCAAAAGTTAAATGAAATAAAAATAATACAACTGGACATTTGAAGTTAGTTCATCAAAAAAGAAAGAAAGAAAGAAAGAAAAGAAATTTTGGAGTTGGGGATTTAGCACATTGGATGAGCACTTGTCTAGCAAGCACAGGGCCCTGGTTTCTGTCCTCAGCACCCGGGGGGGGGAAGAAATTTTAGGAAATATTTAAAATAAATATAAAAATAACTTTTGTCATAAAAATTACGAACAAAACTCATAATCAACCAATCAAACTACTGTTTATGCTGGCATGTATCTGTAATCCCAGCACTGAGAAGTTTAAGTGTGGAAGGTTAAAAATTTCATACTGTATGAACCCATAGACTCCGACTCCAAAACTTAAAAAAATGTATAAAAATAACTAAATCTAAAAACAGGAAAGGGGACTGGAGAGATAGCTCAGCTGTTAAGGTGCTTCACCGCAAAGTCTTACCATCCAGGTTCAATTTCCCAGTGCACATGGAAAGCCAGATGCATGGATTGCCACATGTATCTGAAATTCATTTGCAATGGCAGGGGACCCTGAAGTGCCCATTCTCCATTCTCTCTCTCTCTCTCTCTCTCTCTCTCTCTCTCTCTCTCTCTCTCTTTCTCTCTCTCTCGTCTTCTTTTGTCTTTGTGTCTCAATCTTGTTTTTTTTCTCTCTCTCTTATTTTTTGCAAATAAATAAATGAACTAAAATATTAAAACAACAGACCAGGAATAAGTGGCAGGTGTCTCATGAGTGTAATCCCAGCATTTATGAATAGGATCCAGACTTCTAGATCATCCTTAGTTCCAAATGGAGTTTGAAGCTAGCATGGACCACATGAGACAATGTGTCCAAAATAAAGCAAAACAAAGCTAGCCAATGAAACAGATAAACAAAAAGCCATAAAGTCACCCTGGAGAAGTCAAAGAGAGGGAGAGAGAGTTGAGATATGTACAGGTTCTTATATAACAGTTGCTAATTCAATAAAAAGTATAGGTTTACCAAAAATAAAATAAATATTTAAAATGTTGATATTTAGCCAATAAGGGCTAAAATTCATGATAAAGGAAGGTGAAATATGTAAGAATATCTAGAAAAGAGGAGTTTGAGGTCAAATTGTAATAATGCAACATGAAGTATTAGAAAGATATGATACTGAACAAGTGTAAAGTTTCTCAGAAGGTAGGAATAATAAGGAATGAAAGTCAATTTCAGGGAAAGATCTATTACATATGACCATGATCTTGGAGAAGGAAGAGAGAGGCATCATGGTCTTTATAATGGTACTTATATTTCTTTTAAAATATATTGTAATACATTAATGTAATATGTGCAATTTTGTTGATATATTTTACTTCAGTAAAATCATATTTAAAATATCATAAGCATTTTAGTCCTCACATGTAAACATTCTTAAGTTTGAAATTTGTAATATGTCTAAAGTGTAGAATGAGAACTTTCCTATAACACTCTATTAGCATAGTACATTCAGAGTGAATTTGCAACATGGATTTGAAGGTTTGTTATAATCCAGATCTAAACAAATTTGGGAAGGATTACAGTTTTAACATTCTAAATTTACATCAAATTAAATGTTCTATGTGCATATTTATATATACAAACCTAAAACTTAATATTAAGTATGTATATACTCATATGCACATACATAAATATGTGTATAATTTTTCCATTCATGGACTTGTAAGTGAATTAAATGAAAATATAAACATAAAATATAGTAAAGGAGAAAGTTTTTATGTTCATAGTATAGAAAATGCATCGTGAATTGCATAAATATGTTCCTGAGTGGCACAGTATTTTTACCAATATATAAAAATAAAAAAATGAACAAAAACCAATTTAAAATTTATGAGTTAATTTTAATATTGGCTGTTTGTTAGTTTTAATAGTCTAACATAGTTTTATATATATATATATATATATATATATATATATAAACATAGTTATATAAATCATGGTGTGTGCCACCATGCCTGACTTACATAGCATTTAATACTACTAATTAGTCACAATAGTTATAAATTATAATGTTACCTAAGTTGAGAGAGTCATCTGATTAAAAGAATAAGTGGTCCTTAGCTTGCTGACCATTTGAGAAGTTGTGTTTCTACAATTCTAGAATCCGTCCTGAATCACATATGAAAGGAAGAAGAGTTATTCCAAGAACTCAAGAACAGCATGGTAGGACCACCCTAATGGTATAGTCCACATTTTAGGAGCTTGTTCAATTACCCCAGGGCTAAATATTTCTCAAGTGCTAATAACGAAGAGATCTGGTACCTCAAACATTTTCCTCTGAGATCACATATCTCAGGAATCCTCCACAGAGAAAGCGACATTGCCAGGGTAATTTTGAAGAACTTGTTATTTAGCTACAGTTCCGCTGTCATTTTCTATATGTTTGGTATTTCTTTCTCGCTTTGATTAATAGAGACACATTCATAAATAAAAGATGCTGGGCTCCTGAAGCTGTCGGGTCTTGCTGTCTTATTTCCCCTGCGAAGTCATAATCCCCCATTTGTGACATCACAGTCTTTCCACTGCAATCAACAGTGAAGCTTCAAGCTGGGGATTAGATGCTTCAGGAGAGGAAGACTTTACCAGAGCAAGGGGACTCTCAAGGAATAAAGAACCAATTTGCATGTAAATGCCCTTTTTAATTAAAAAAAAAGGAAAAACAAAAAGAAAAGCAAGGGATGAAGAGTGGATATACCCAGGGACTAGTGAGATTTCCTTTGAAGAACCTGACCTTCCCCGGAGATCCTGCCCCTACTCTTCTTTCTGTCCCCTACCCCATTATCATTCGTGAATGCCTAGATAAAAGTGAAGATACCAAAGGTGGAAAGCCACTGAATACTGCCAATATGGAGGGCTTGGTTGCTGGGCCTGTTCTTTGGAGTGACCAGGAAACATTCTCTACAACTCAAGTGAAATTCTGCAATACCCCTCAGCACTGCCTCCCAGCCTCCCACCTCCGTGGCTGGCTTCAACCACACTTTCTTAGACAAGCTTCCGTTGGTGGCATTTGTAAGAGCTCTTTTTTTTTTTCCCAATGTAGGGGTCTTAAGAGTGGGGAACTTCAATAACTCAGCTCAATAAAAAATTACAAACAGGAGGAGCAATAAAAGAGGGAAATTTTTATTGAGGTAAAGTTGAAAGGAACATTTCCCATCCAGATCAGAGGGTTCCCTGAGCATCTCTCCAGTGTCAGGCTTATATCGACCCCCTCACCCAGCTGTCATCTAGTTGGGTTCTGTTAGTCTATGAGCCCTTTCCTTTGATCGGATTGGGCATGCTGCCTCCCCAAATGCTCAGAAATATTTTCTGGGGTTACTTTATCAATATTCTGCAACCACCACCAATATTTGCCCAAGATTCTAGACACCAAGCCTCATGCCAGTGCCTACCTCCCTCTCTGGCACCACTAGAGAGAGGAGAAAAGTAGCCCAAATCATCTGATGGATCTCTAGGAAGAGAGGTTTTTGACTCTGGCCAAATGGATCCCCCAGGTCCCTGCCCACCTGCCCCTCCTCTGATACAATGCACCACCCGAATGACCCAGGTACTTTCTGGCATCCCAGGGGCTCCAGGCCTGACCACTCCACACTTGGTACTTCCATGGCTAAAAGAATAGGATCCCAAGCCTGAACTCAGCTGTGGAGGGCACCAATTTCCTCTAGTCAACACTAAGCCTGGCCAACTAAGCTTCCAGGCTGCCTCCAGGTTACCGACAGAATTCAGGGTCACTGCTGTCCAATAGGGGTGGGATGGAGTAATGGGAGTTTATAAACTCCCCAATACATGGCCCCTAGTGCCTCTCTGGGTCACCTGGGTGATATAAGGAGGCTGTAACAACACTCGTCCCAGAGAAACTGCAGAACTTCACACATTCAGGGACACATTTCTATAATGTTCTGTCCACATTTTCTCTGATCACCAAGGGAGAACATCAATGCTGTATCTCCCAAGAAGCCTACTAGTTGTCATTTTCATTCTCATTGGAACCTTGCTGCTTTATGACATCACACCTGGATTATTTTCCTTGTCCCATTATGATTATATTTTGTTGATGTGTAAGAGGTTTATGTGTAATGCCTCCTTCACTGAATTATCTATTTCATGAATGTGAGGAAAACATCAACCCTGCATTTCTGATTTGAGTTCAGTACATGGAAGACACACACACACACACACACACACACACACACACACACACACACACACATATATATATATATATATATATATATATATATATATATATACACACATATATATTTATATATATGCATCTTGTTTTCCATCCCTGCCCTGTCTTTCAGCCAAGCTCTTGATATTCATATTCTGTTATGGTCCTTTTACCCCTCCATTATATACTTAGTTAGGGCTCATGTGTCAGAGGCAAAATGCTGTTTTGGTCTTTCTGAGTTTGAGTCACTTCACTTAATATGATTCTTTCCAGGTGCAAATTTCACAATGCTGTCTTTCCATTTTACTGAATAGAACTTCATTCTCTATATGTACTACAAATAATGATATCTTAGAAAACCATTCAGAGAGTATTACACCAACAGTTACTTTTAGAATACTTGTGTTCCCATCCATGTACGTATGTGTGTATATGTATGTAGGTATGTATGTATGTATGTATGTATATCCACACTTATATGACTATTTTATTTCTTTTTCCAAGAAAGAAATCTACCATGGAGATAACCCAGGCCCAGAATTTATTTGTCTCAACCAGCATCTCTCTCCTCTCTCTTTTTTAATAAATCTTTATTGTCCAAAATTAGATACATTGTATGAGCAAATATTGTGTTGGTTTTTCTAGAAGAACTTACAAAGAACTCAAAAAAATAAATAATAAAAAAATCAACCCGCATGTCTCTTGCCATTTCTATTTCTTCCATCTGAGGTGAAAGAGGAATCTTATTCCTCAAAGATGATGTGGCTGGCTCTGTGTTTGAAAAGAAGAAAAAAGGAAAAAAAAATGAAGGGTGGGGGAGACAGTGATCCTGCAGTTGTGCGCAGGAGGCTCACCCATCAGAGCTGAAAATAACCTGTATTTTATTTCTCTTATTTTCCCACAACTGCCATACGCACAGGGGTGGCCGAGTGGCCAGCTGTGCCCCGAAATGCCTGAAGCTATTGCAATCAGCACTCCGCTGTCTGAGGCTCCCAAAATGAAACACTCTGAACACTCATTCAAAGGTGCGAAAGCATGAAATTGCCGCACCAGCCCGCCACACCAGCACTTCCCAATTTTTTGCACTGCCTTCTGCCTCCCTTGTCTGCCCTTCCTGCTCTTTGGCCCGGATTCTGACAGTTCTTCAAATGTCTGCTTAAAGAGCTGTGGAAGCCTGGGAGAGAGAATTGGAATGGGCATGGAGACTTCTCTATTTTGAAGAGTGCTGAGGAAAACAAATGTATTAAAAAGAAAAATCATGGAAGAATTGACTTAGATAGCCAAGGTGGACCCTGAGAGAGGTGACAGGTACTATTGACAATTCGTGGAGTCGATATTTTCAGGTTCAAATCAAGGTCCTTCGGCCTTAAAACAAGCTCACCATCTTAGAACATATCTGTGCCTTCTCCACACTCTCAGCTCCACACAATCATGACATTCCGTATTTGCGATGATTTTATGGGGCCTTTGTTTATAGACTAGCACAGTTCCTACTCAGTTGATCTTCCACCATTGTCGCTTAATGCATTATTGAATAAAATACAGACAGAGAATATATAATTCACTCAGCAACTGCTTGGGAGAAAGTTGGCTAAACTAAGCCTGTATTCTGGTATCACATGAAATTCTCTTCTTCTGTATTCCTTTATCCTTTTTTCCCAAGAGCTCCTTTTTGCATCTTTACCACCAAAGTCTCCTATATGTGAGAATCTACTTGCCCCAGTCCCTCCAATAAGCTCTCTTTTATTTCTAGTTTAAATTCACCAGCAGGTCTTTATGTGTAGGGAGATGATATTTTGAGCCATTCTATGTACTTACTCCTACCCTTGAAATTCTTTTTATGTCCATAAATCTTCTCAACCCCTTTCCTAGTTCCTGTAGAATTGAGAGCAGTCAGGTTTTCCTTTTTTATGTGCAGGAGGCCACAGAAGCACAGCAGAGGAAGAACAGATCAAGTTTCATCATTTTATTTTGAAAGTAGATTTTTCAAAGTGGAAAGAAAAGATGTTTGCATCTCAAAATCCAATCTATGCATAAGCTATAGACATAGGAAGCTTTTCTTGAAGGAATATCTAATATCTATGTATGGAGGCTGTTAAATAGTAAGTAGGCAGGGAAAGGCATGAGCATCAGGGAAGGGATAAGTAGACATAGACACTGGTTACTGTCCAAAGATAGGATAATACTCCTCTTGGGCCAATGATAATGCCCTGTGAGTGGAACATATCTTTCTTGGTGCAATGGTCACTTCCTTGTCACAGGCAATGGACCCCGCTGAGTTCTCTCTTTTGTCAGACTTTTACCTCTCCTAAGTTTCACATGATTCCAATCTTACACAACAGCTGTTTGTGCAATGATTGTCTGTGTTTGATTGTGTGTTGCATTCATCTTTGAAATCCCTTAGTTGTGTATCACAACCAAACCAAAAAAAAAATGAAATTTCATTCAGTAGACTTTCCACTTCATTTTATCAGGTAGGAAGCTTGCCCATTCTACTGTATATCAGCCTTTCATGCTTTATATATGTTTGAAAGTATTTAAATCATTATGTGTATATCTCTAATGTTGTACCTAGAGATAAAACATAAAATTTAATTATATCATGTAGGTGCTTTAAGATATAGGAAATATATCTTTAATTAGCTTAAACAATCCATCCTCCTCCATAACATGATTGCCGATATCCATGATGGCACCAGAATCTTGGTAGCTCCAGAACTTTATCTCTATCTCCTCATGTGGCTTTTGTCTCTGCCCAGTGTCCTTCATGGTGAAAACATTGTCATCTCAGTCAGGTGTTCTTACCAAGGCCATGGCCTCCAGGAAAACGTGTCCCATAGACCTCCTCACACTTAATTGCCCACAAATTATTCATTGGGAAAATGAGCAAATGGCTCTCCAGCAAAGATAATATGCTGACTCACTAAAGTTATTGGAAAATACTCAGGTCATTAAAGAGTATTCCTGAATATGTGCTGAGAATATTAAAGGAAATTAACAATTTTTCATTGGACAGTCTAGTAAGGCACAGTGCTAAACAGTTGTGTATACCATCACATAAGTACACATGATGAGCCTTCCATAGATACATGACTTCAGCTCACAGAAGTGAACAAGCATATCCCTGTTACACACATAGTGAAGGGCAGAATAGGGAGAGAGACTTGAAGAATGACAATCTACAAAGCCATGTCACTTCCCTATATATTATTGGCATTCCACAATCAAGAGTTTGAAACAGTCTATGGTTCAGAAGCCTGGGACTTGATAAAAGATGCATTTCATGATCTCAGTGAATTAATTGTTGGGGTCACCGTGGACCCTTACTTTCACATGTAATAGGCTAATCTAAACATCGTACTTGCTGATTGTAAACTTTCTTGTAATTGGAATATAAAGGCTGCTCTGACTCCCCATTAATGATCTGCTTCAGGGTCACTCAACGTCTGGATTTCTTTGTCAATTAAACTGAATTAGAGGAGGTTGAAAAATGGCCACTGTGGGTGGTGATTCAATCAATCCAAGACATGAACTTGTTATATTTAAACATGACTCATTTCTTCTCCTTTAAGACAAATGAATACTGATATATTTGTGGGCAGTTTTTTGCCCATTTCTAAAGGCAGCTTCAAGCTAGAGCTCTGATTTCATTTTAAGTGAAACCATTAGTGTATATGAATGCTATCTTTTTAATGGGAAAACCCCATGCTTCCAGATTATTTCCTCTCACCTTCTCCCTCTTCAAATCCAGTCTCAAGGTAACTCCATCTTCCTGTCTGGCCATAACTGCACCCACTCTTTCCACTTATTGTGCAGTTAAGACCAGACTTCCTCTCAGTCTCTCCTTCCTGACTTTGTGTCTCTAAGACCTTCAGGAAACTCAGGAGCTTGTGTCAAGTGTCCCTTCTGACATTGACATATGCTTGTCTAACTGCTTAATGTATAAGAAATGGTGCTTATCCAAACCCCATTCCAGAGGGAACCCAATAAATATTTTCTTCCAATTATTACCCACTAGAGTGTCTAGACACAGACCAGCTCACAGTCAAGGTCTTACAGAAATATTTTCTAGTAGGTGTTCATTTCCCTTTTATGCAATATACCTACCTACCTCCTTCACACTGATTTGGGGTTATATTTTGATATAAAAAACATACATCAACATACTGAAAAAAGAGGGAGTTCTGTTGGATGGCTTAGATTAGTAAAGACTGGTTGAAAGAAATGACCCCAAAATAAAAACTACTGTGATCTTAACAATCACCATCAAGTGGACTAAATACTTTGGACTATTTTCACTTTTCTGATTTGAATCCTATATATTTCTTTCTTACTTATTTCTAGGGTAATGACTATTGGAAGAAAAAAAATTAAAACAAACATAGATGTCAAAGAATTCATTTTGTTTCACACACAAGAAAAATACTAAGATTCAAGGGAGCCCTGTATCCATTAGCTACTGGTATACAGATGAGACAGAAATTCAACATGTTAACCTGACTTCATCTACGTTTGTCTGTGGTTCTGTGGCCTCAAGCTGCTTACTGCAAATTAGATTTTGCCTTAATATGCTAATGTTGAGTAAGGGAATTGGGCTCTAAATAATTAAGTTGTGAGAAGTACAAAACTAAAGCAATCTATTAATGCAATATGAACATCCCTTGATTATATTTGTAAAGTGAATTTACCTGCTTAAAATGGTGAATTAGAATTGAAAAGTAAATTGAATTTAAAACAAAATGGGATAACAAAACAACCCCCCTTCTCTCTTTCTCTCTTGATCTCTCTTTCTCCCATGTTGCTGTAAAAATACCAGAACTGGGGCTGGAGAGATGGCTAGGTGTTTAAAGCACTTGTCTCCAAAGCTTAACAAACCAACTTCCATTCCCCAGTACCCAGGTAAAGCCAGGTGCACAAAGTAGCACATGCATCTGGAATTCATTTGCCTCAGCTGGAGGCTGGAGGCTCGGGCACACCAATTCTCTCTCTCTCTCTCTCTCTCTCTCTCTCTCTCTCTCTCTCTCTCTCTCTCTCTCTCTCTCTCTCTCTCTGTCTCTGTCTCTCTCTCTCTCTGCTTGCAAATAAATAAAAATATTTTTTAAAATACCAGACTGTCCCTTAGTCATACTACTCAGATTAATGCAAGTTATAACCACAAGGTCACAAAAGTGTCTGCTGATAGACAGACATACTTTGATCACTTTTATCTATCCCAAGTCTTCCTCCAGCCACTAAAAAAGAAAATCCTTCTGTGGCTGTCAATAGGGATTACTTTGTTTTTAGCAGTTTCTATAAAATTTGTGTGATGATGCTTTGTTTCATGAAATATGAAATCATTTCAAAAGTACTAGGAAATTTAATCAGCTCTCAGTATCCCATGGGAGATGGTTCTAGAAACGCTTGCAGATAACACTCTTGTAGAATGCTCAAGTCCCTCACTTGCAAAGGCATACTATTTGAATATAATACATATTTTTCATCTTAAGTAACATTAGGTTAATTATACTACCTCATGTAATATTAGTGATAAGCAAATAGTCATTTGTATACCTACTGTTTAGGAAAAAATGAGAAGGTAAAGTGTTTACATGTTCAATTAATTTTTTCTTCAGATATTTTCCACATGTGTTTGTAATTGCTTGAATTTATGAATGTAGAATGTATGGATAGCAAGTGTCAACTATATGCTGCATACATAGATATACATACATACATACATATATATATATATATATATATATATATATATATATATATGTGTGTGTGTGTGTGTGTGTGTGTGTGTGTGTTTTTAGTTATATAGATTTTTCATAGATGACATATATAAATAATACGTAGGTGTTGTAGTCACTTCACACCCTGCTGGGATGATCTCCAAACCAGGCACAGTTATGTGAGAAAAGGATTTATTGAAGCTACAGATCCATAATGACAAAATAGGCTGGTCCCCTTTCACAGGTCCAAGCAGACAGAGAAACCCATCATTAACACCACACATAAGCAAAACAGGCAGGGTGAAAAGAGAGAGTTCTTTCCCCTTTCTATAGTTTTAGGGTGTAGTCTTGAAACTTTATTCTAGACATATTTGCTCCCGAGTCTCTGGAATTTCCTTCCTGAACTGCCCTCCCAGGAAGAGATGTTGATTTCTAACTTCCCTGAGCTTCCTTACATCCTGCCCTCTACTGAAAGGGCTGTCTTCCTATAAACATCCTCAGAGACCCACCCAAGTAAATTTGAAAACTATCAAATTGACAACAAAACCTAACAATCCCAAATCCACCCCTTGTCAACTAGACATGAAATCATATTTCCTTACATCACACTTAATTTCCAAATGAAGATAGAAATAAGATCATAATTCTGCCTAATGTGATATAATTATCCCATGAACAGCCACAAACACATAATCTCCCCCCAACACAGGCAGGCTCCCTTAACTGTGAGTTCTGAAAATCGAAACAAGTTACATACTTGTTTTAGCATATAATGGCACAGAGTAAACATTTCCAACTGCTATGAGGCATAACAAGGAGAAACTGGACCGATGTAAACTCAACAACCATTAGGCAAATATCAAAAATTTGCAGTTCAATTCCAATATCACAACCAGTGACTGGCAGTCTCTGGATTTTCCAATTCTGTCCCTCCAGTTTGGCTGAGTAGATTGGGAAAACTTCCATCCTTAGCCAAAAGCACTCCATGGTAGCCCTTGTACAGTCCTGGTATATTCAAAACATCTTTGGTTCTGTATTATAAACCAAGTTCCATCTTCCACTGGCTTCACCAACCAGCCAGGGACTTTCCGCCTTGTTCCATGTACCACATCTCAGCAATAGCTCCTGGAACCCTGTGCACTTCTTGACCCACTGCAAACACATAGTTTCCATGCTTCCAAAAGCAATACCAGGTTTGTAGTGACACAGTGCTATTGTTAATTCAGAGAAAAAAAAATAATAAATTATGACTTTGAAGAGCAAGTTTCTTCCTTTCAACTATCTCTGTCCAAAAGAGTGTGCACAGTTTACAATTCAGTCCTTCCTGGGTGGAAACAGCACAAGCATTTTTTTTTCATTGTTTCAATGTAGAGTAGTTAAAGTTATCTTCCTTAGAATTGTTAATGTGTTGAAAATAGCAGCTTCAGTAATCTAAATACCATCTCTGTGCCAGTAAACTAAACTTGTTTCAAGTTTTTTTTTTAAATATTAAAACTTAAATTTTCAGGTCCATATCATTAGACCAACACAACAGACCATTCCTTAAATTCAACCTTGATCAAGCTCTCTGGGCAAGGACAGTAGAACACAGCCAGCTCTTATTCCAGTAACACAGTTCTAATAACTTTCTCTTCAGTCTCTTATTCCCCTTTGGAAGTGAACTCACCAAGCCTCTAAATGTAATTCTCTCTGTACTTAGCATTTTCAAATTCTCACCAACATAGTCCATAAAACTTGGCTTACCAATCTGGAAGGTGTCTTCAGTTGTAAATATCAAGTACAGGTCCATTCCTCCAGCACACAAGTTCCAGAAGACTAAAATCTACACATTCAGATTCATCTCAGCTATATCACCTCATTACTGGTACGAAAACTGCTGCAGTCAGCAAGACACCACTAGGATGGATCTCCAAACCAGGCACAATGATGAGAGGAAAAGATTTATTGGAGCTACAGATCCATAATATGAAAGAGGCTGGCCCCCTTTCACAATCCAAGTAGAGAAAGAAGCCCATAATTAGTACCACATACATAGAAGCAAAACAGGCAGGGTGAAAAGAGAGACTTCTTTCCTCTTTGGGTAGCCTTTGGGTAGGGTCTTGAAACCCCATCCCAGACTTGCAGCTTCCTGAATTGCTGGAATTTCTTTCCTGCACTGCTCTCCCAGGAAAGGTTGTTCATTTCTAACTTCCCTGAGCTTCCTTACATCCTTCCCACTATTAAGAGGGCTGTCTTTCTGTAAACATCAGAGACCCACCTAAGATAATTAAAATATCAAGCTGACAACAAAATCTAACCATCACAGTAGGCAAATATATAGGATGGAACTTACCTTGTCTGTTTTTTTTTCCTTTTTTATATATGTAATTATTTAGTTTGCAAGAAGAGAGAGAGAGAGAGAGAGAGAGAGAGAGAGAGAGAGAGAGAGAGAGAGAGAGATTCAAAGAGAAAGAATGGGTGCATCAGGACCTGTTGCCAATGCAAATGAACTCCAGATGCATTAGCCATTCCATGCCTCTGGCTTTATGTGGGTCCTGGGGAATCAAAACTAGGCTATTAATCTTTGCAAGCAAGTGCCTTAAACATTGAGCCATCTCTCCACCTCTTACCTTGTTTTTATATTGACTTTGTAGCCCTATCAGTAGAAGCAGGTGGCACAGAGAAAATATGTGTATTTTGTAGCCCTTTTATTGAATATCACATGGTTATTTTAACATTTTATCCATTGGACAAGGAAATTTATGAGATATTTTCTAGACTCCTGACAAAGGGTTTGGATAAAAGCAAACACTAATCCCTTTATTCAGATAAGATTCCTAGATATGGACTGAAGGTCAGTCCAAGTATGAAGGCAACAGAGTGAGGGTATGTAACTCCATTCTCAGATCTAGGACTGGAATTCTGAAGCAGAGCAAGAGAGTGAAGAGGCTACATCTTTGTCTGTTCAGTAATTTCCAGGTTGACCTTGTTGTGACAATACCTCTATCTTGAGGAACACCCAGTGGGGTCCCTGGAACTCTTTACTGATGTCCTGAAAGGAGGTGAGAATTTAAGGGGCAAGCAGAGAACATGGAAGGTGAATTACGTGGTGGGGAGTGGATCTGAGGTGATCAGGAGCCTGATATAAAAGAGAACTTAGGACAGAAAAGGAAGCACTCCAAGCAGATGCATCTGAGACCGTTGGGAACAAAGGCCTGCTTTGTGCAGGTTGTGGCTGCTCTGGAGGACATTTAAGGGACATGAATATACATGCATTTAGATGGTGAAAGGCTGGGATACTGAAGTGAAAAACAACCAAATGAGCAAAAGTCATAAATATTTTCTGAATTTCTCACACAGTCCATTTTATCTATTCTGTTTCCTTGAAAAATTGAATTACAGTTCCTGAAAATCACAGTCTTATTGTATTTTTCCACGGCTTTGCCTTATTAGATGATGAATCATTAAGTAGCACCTGCCATACACAGGAGCACTTGGCTATCACTGTGCATGTTCACCCTGGGAACTGCAATTAAGCTCACATTTTTGCTTCCCAATCTATCTCATTAACAGGATTCAGAAAATAACTAAGGGTGAAAGCGTTCACATTTGCATATAGAGACTTAATAAATTCACTTTTTTTTCTCATTTGTATATCAGAAATAATATTCTATGTGTGAGCAAGAGACCTGAGCTTGGCTATTCTCTCTAACACTTGGTTTCCTTTTGTGTTTTTGTTTGTTTGACTTGAACAGGTAAATCAGTGTTCACATCTATAAAATGAGGTTAAGGTTAACCACTTCACAGTTATGAAAATATGATGAACTATAATAAAATAGATCAAAAGCCCATGTTCTATTGGATTCTCAGAATGCAGAGAGAGAGAGAGAGAGTTTAAATACATGTATTATCATTTACCTCATGTACTTTATGTTTCAGATTATTTTCCAGTGACTGGTACCCAAAGCTGCTGATATCTGCTTGGAGGGCTCAAATTCAGTTCTTAGGACAAAGTTTTATTATCTCTGATTCAGCTACTCTTACAACTCAAAAGATATCCTTCAGCCGTGTGTCACAAATCAATTTGGAATCAGCCTGCCAACACTCAGCTTTTATTCTGCTCCTTCCTACTCTGAAACTTGACAAACAACTTCAAGATAATTTCAATGATTCTCCCCTTCTAACACAGGAGTCCTTGCTGAAATCTTCTGCTAGTTTCTCATTTTCTACAAAATAAGGTCCAAAGAACTCACTGTTTTCCAGAAACCATTGTAAATATCCTATTGACTAGGTCTCTTCTTCTAGTCTGAATCCACATTTGTACAACTATGACACTCACATTTTCAGCTTTGCACTGGCTCTGCCTCTCTTTGTGTCTTTCTTGGGGGATGGGAAGACATAGCAACTTTCTACAACTTCAAAGCTATTGCTTCTCTCCAGGGTCTGCAATGTAGCTCTAATAGTAAAATGCCTATGTCCCATGCCCAAGGCCTTGCCAATGCACAGAAGTTCTGCTTTTGCCATTGATATTAGCACTAATGGTTAATTCCATGCGGTTCAATGAAACCACACTTTTCTCTACACCTCTCTTGGGTGCTTAACTTACCTTCTAATATTGGAGAAGGAAGGGGTGAATTATACCCTGGGCAAACCAATAATTTATCATGATTCCACACATAGAAACACAAGTATTTTATGCACTTTTCAAAAAGGGAGTGACGGGGAGATAGTCAAGGTTGTGGTTGAAGAGTAATGGGAGACACGCGCGCACACACACACACACACACACACACACACACACACACACTCACGTGAGCACATGCAAAAGCTAAAGAGGAAAGAGGAGAAACATTGCCCTTTATCGAGATTCCTGCTGTCCTGCTGTGCTGGCCTTATCTCTGTTAGATGAAGGCATGCCATTTCAGCTAATAAAGGTTTTTCTTTTTTAATTTAATGTCATCATTACCCGTGTACTCTTGAAGACTTTCTTTTCTCCAGAAAATGAAGGAAACAGGTATCCAATAATCTCAAACCCACATACATCGATGCTAAAAACTTCCACTACGAATCAGTGAAATAGTCTGAATGTGCAACCTGAAAAGGTCAAATTGGCCATGGATTTAATTGGACCCAACACCACATTGTAATTAAAACTACAGAAGGTTTGAATGTGCCACCTCTCTGTCTCTCAAATGCAGAGGAAAATGCGAGCTCCACAGACCACAGGAAAATGAAGTGATTAATTACACGGTGATGTGATATTATTCCTGCCAGGATAGTCCCTCTGAAATGTCAGAAGGATTAGAAGTGCCACGTCTTCCTCCCAGACTCTAATCTTAAAGGGCCCTAGGATGAAAACACAGCAATTACGTTCATAGACTGTGTCAATTTTACAATAGAAAAAAGAGTGTTCCCAACAGCAAATAATTATAGCACTGCTTAATGATTGATTTAACATAGAAAACCCATCTAATTCCTTTTGTCGTTACAATCTACAGTACTAACAATCTAACGACGCTGCCTTCCTGGATAGACATTACATTAGCATTAAGAATAATGCTAATACAGCACATGGTTTAACTTGTTATATTTTGAGTTGGCAATGCTTCCCCATACAATTATTAAGGGGGAAAAAACACACCTTCAGAGTGAGACTGACCAGCTGAAATCTTGCTTTCTGGCATCTGTACAGGTGCAAAAGAGCATTGTGTTAAAAGGTAGTCTCCTGCACCATGTTTATAGCAGGAAACTCCAGAGCCTTTAAAACCAATGTAAGGTTCACAAAGCTTCTAGATAGATCAAAGGAAGGAGTGTCTGCAAAGGGCCTATATCTACCTTGTGTATCAGGGCTTCAAACTGGTATCTACTTACTTTAACCCTATGCCCTCCGTGTCCCCATTAGCAGTACCCAACAAAGACCCATGCTAACTGTGGACAGTGCCATTCTGTGTGTTGTGGCCCCAGACTAAATAAAAAGGAGAAATGCAGCTGAACACAGGCATTTATCACCTTCTGCTTCCTCACTGTGGATAGAATTGGATCAACTGATTCAAGCTTCTTTGGCTTTTCATTCCTCACTGTCTGCTCATTCCTGGGTGTCCCCAAAAACATGTAAATGAATGGCTCAGTCGGCTGTCCAGTGCACTTCCAATACTATTCTTCTGGTGAGATAGAAACAACAGGTTATGTAATCTCCCTTGTGATTGTGGCCTGAGGCTTTTATATAACTAAACTAAGTCACTAGCCACGGTTGTTAGAATGTGTGACATGGAGCATGACAACTGCCTCAGGCAGAGTTGGAAGAAAGGTATGGCTAACTTTTGGTGCTACACACAGAGCCTTGTTTCAATTTATAATCTCACCTCTTTGGCCTTCCCCTAATGAAGGACGTTGGACTTGATGTCCACCATGATGGTGGGTATCAAAAAGTCCTTCCAACTTTAAAGTTGCTTCCTGTCAGATGTTTCGTCTCAGCAATGAGAAACTGACCAATATACCAGCTCAGGGTATCTGGCCCATATAAGCTGCCAGAATATCTGCTCCAATCACTTCCATAAGCTACAGATATGAATTTAGATATATGCCAGGAATGGGCAAAGACAAGTGTGGGTGTGCCTCATACTCAGAGGATGTTAATGTGTAGAATCACTTTCATCCTATAAGAATCAGCTGAGAATCTGTTGAGAAAAAGGTCTTCCAAAGGTCACTATTAATATACCATGCTCAGATCATCAGAGGCACCTGTGTTAAATCCAGTTGCATCTAGGAATTAGACACTCCCCCTCTCTTATTTTTATTTTTTGAGGTAGGGCCTCACTAGCCCAGGATGACCTATGGAATTCACTATGTAGAGTCTCAGGCTGGCCTGGAACTCACAACGTTCCTCCTACCTCTGCTGGGATTAAAAGCAGGTGACACCATGCTGGGTGATTAGATGTATCTCATTGTCAAGTGAACTAATCACTTTGTACACGATTCACTGAAAAGTACAATTGGGATAACAATTGAGCTTTTGTCCCAGGAAACTTTTCAGGAAAGCTAAGATCACTTTTACCTAGAAGACCCAATCAGGTAGGGAACACTCTCAGTGTTATTCTTCCCTTTTGCTGGAGTCCTTTTATTATTAGTAACTGGTATACAATAAACTATTTTGATTGTCTTCAGTAATAATCTTATTTCAGTGGATAAACTGTTTATGTTTCCTTTGATAATGAATAGAAATGTCAATTCACTCACTAATTTCATTAGAATCATATTTTATGCAAAGTACGAACTTAATTCTGTTTTCCATTTTGGTCTTTCATGAGAATAGATGATGATAGACTATAGATGCTAGGCTGAGGAGGTTCTGGTACTGAATCAAGATTTTTTCCATTTTTTGAAAAGTGAACATGAATGAGTTCACTGAGTCATTACCACTAAAAAGTGGGTCATTTTTCAACCAAAACATTCATTTCTGTTCTCAAGTTACATTTGTTTACTGTTGTTTATAAAAATTGTTTTATAATACTTCCATGTAACCATATTGGATGTGTCCTCACTTCTGTCTCAGAAGGAGCTTACTGGTAGCATGAGGAAGAAAGTCATTTTCAAGTTCTCTACTCTGAGTTGCCTGTGATGACAGAAATCCCTGTGGATTATTTCATTGTTAGACTCCCCCTTTGTATTTCTCAATCTCTGGTTGCCTTTTCATTTTTATACCTGATTTTCCCTACTTCTTTCAATCTCTCTGCTACTTCCTTTTTCTTTTCTACTTGAACATTTCTTTCAGGACTATTGAAACTCCAGGAGTAAACATATGTTTTCCCATAAAACTGAAGGAAATAGGTTCTGGAATGTGATGAACTTTTTCTTAAACTTTTGATAAACATTACTAGGGATTTCTAGTAGACAGTGCAATCATACATATGAGGTAGGTGTTCCAATTTCAGTTCAATCTCAACTACAGAAAAATCAATAGTCCATTTTCATTTATTCAATATACAAACATTACAGTTTCTCAAAATACATCATACTTCATTAAAAATAACCTATTAGCATGATTTTAATATTGACTCATCCAATAAAAAAGATAAAAAGGCAAGCAAAGGAAAAAAAAACATTATATAGATAATTTGAGTATGCATCTTTATCCTTTTGCCTTCATCTTAGAGTAGGTTGTATAAATTTTTGGCTACATTATATTGTTCTCAAACAAAATTATCCCATTTCTTTAAAGAAGATCAAAAGTATGATTTCCGGTTTTCATTGCTACTTTTTTTCTATATTGAGTTTTATAATTTCATGTATATTTCAACACACTGCTTGTTCACTCCATGACAGAGTTTTGAACAAGGTTGGTTCTTGTGGTATTACGAACGTTCCTATGGTCCTCAATTCTCAGTATCTTATTTGGGTTGTTTTGGAAATTAAACTTTATGTTTTTAAACCAGAATGGACTAACATACAAACAAAGGTGTTTATTTATTTTTTCTGGGTGACAATTTTCTCATATACTAGTACATATTGTGGCACATATTACATCAAACAAAAAGACACACTAATTAGTGAAATGTGATGATGGAGTCAAAGCAATGGCATTTCTTCTGCTTCTGGATAAGAATAAAGCTCTTGCTTAGATGGGCGTTAAGAAAGTTATACTTTTAAGGCATAACATTTATATGATGTTTATAGAATGAAAACTATGTTGAATGAAGGTGTCTGATTGGAATGTTTGTAATTCATTTATTGATATAAAAACAGCATCTTGGGCCTAGTACATAACGTAGTCAGTGAGGTGCTGGTAGAGCAAACACGAGGTCCTGAATTATTCAACCCCCAGAATCCACATAAAAATATTAGGTGTGGTTGTTGTGAACATGCAATCCCAGTTCTGGAGAATCAGAAGCAAGAGGATCCCTGGGGTTCACTGGTCAGATAGTCTAGTCTAATTGCTGTGTTCTAGGCAAATGATGGAACCTGTGTCAACAAAAAAGAAGCTGCATTTCTAAGGAATACTGTAATTGGTCATCATCTGGTTTCCTCATGTTCGAGCACATGCATGCATACTCCCATACATGCTCCCTTGAACGGTACGAACATGCAAACATATATATATATATATATATGCTGAAAACCATGAACTCCTGCAAACATGCCTCAATAATGAATTATCCATCCTCGTGCACTTTGATTCTGTTTTTCTAGCATGTTCTCCCATCCTTTGAGACCAGACTTTACTACTCTACAAGGCTCCTTGCTCCAAGGAACAATATGGCATTCATTCTTCAAAATCTCTTCTCTAGCTATCAACCATGAAAGGCAGGCATATATTAAAGTTCTCTCTCTCTCTCTCTCTCTCTCTCTCTCTCTCTCTCTCTCTCTCTCTCTCTAACTTTGGAAAGTAAAATTGAGGGAAAACCATTTCTTTCATCTTCACACACCAATCAGGCCATACATTGCTCAATAATTACTTTCAAATTCATTAAAATATGAAATACATGCAAGCCCGATGTACCCAAAGCATTGTGCACTGAAGAATTGTCTGAAAATGCCCAAGGATGCAGTTTTATGTGTTATTAGAGTCTATAATTTTCTGAAATTTTGAGTTGGTTTGGAAGTGGGGAGTAGGGATATGGGGAAGAAGAAGGGGAAAGGAAATTTAACAAAAACAAGTATTGTTTGAAAATGCTATAATAAAACCCAGAAATGTGTATATAAATTAAAGAAAAATAAATATATAGAAAACTTAAAGATTAGATATTTGTGCCTGTCTTAAGGAGTCACATATTTGTTTATATGAATGTATTGAGGAGTGCTCTCTTATATGTGGTCTATAGGGCACAGTTGCTCAATTATTCATTTTAAAAATATAACAGGAAATGCCTTAGGGGACACTTGATTCTTTCTATGTTTCAGTTTAATCACTCACCAGACATATGTTTTGGCCACAACTTCCAAGAAAGATAAACAGCAAGTAGAGTTATAGGGAGGTGGTTGATGATCTTAAAAACTTTAGTTGAAATGTGGTTTATCCATATTTCCCAGACATAGGGTTGAGGGGCAGACAAGCAAAGTAGAGAATTATGAAATCATTCAGGCTTGTGCCTCAGCATGGTTCCTAGATTCGGCTTGGTTTCTTTTTCCTGAAGCTTCCTGTTTAACTCATGGGCCTGTCTACTGGATTTTTGCTGAATTTTATGCTTTGGAAAGGACATAAAACTGCAAGATTTCCCCTGGGCATTACCCTTTGAATACCTCATAGGCATTAAAATTTACTGTAAACTTGAGGTACATTTTGGCATTCCATGTAAATATATATAATCAATGCTACATATCTCTTAGAATTAGCATGCGGGCAGCCTTTTAAAGAGTAAATTATCCATAAATGTTGTTAATATCAATAAAGCATCTCAGTGGTTGGAAACATTGAGGTTAAAAGGAAGAAGAGAAACCCTCCAGCTAGGATCATATTAATTATAGAGAGAGAATGAAGCAAGAGGGGGGAAAACTGTTATAAAATGGTTATATGTGCTTATCATCTAGTTCATGTAGTTTTCTCTACAAATTGGCAGTTTTCCGACTCAATCCAGCAAGGCCAAAGATATGTTTTCTACAACAAAGTTAGGTTGTTTTTTGTTGTTTACTTATTTATGTTTAGATTCATAACAGTAAATGTGAAGCTTGTGCCCTTTGGTTTTCACTGGCCTGAGGATTCCCCACTATTTCTTCTTCTACAGAAACATTTAAACACTGAAGTAGTCTGGCTGGCCTCCATGAGCCAAGGCTCTGTGCTGACCTACCTGGGAATGTAAGCTCCCTGAAATATGACAGGTAGGGAGGGGTCTGTACATTTTAAAGAGCAAGAAATCTATATCAATGTACCCAAGTCCTGGTGTCTAGTTACTACTAAGTAAATGTAGGTTAAAAGTCTGGTTTGGTTTAGTTTTGGTTACTTTAGTTTCTCCTCATTACAGTAAGTACTTGATAATTTAGATGGAATTAGTAGTCTGGGTTACATGGATCTCTCCTCATCCACTGAAATACAGGTACTTTTTAGGTTATCCCAGTTACAACTCATAGGTAGATGACAAAATTTTCACATAAATCAGTAGGAGAAAGGACCTAGGATCTCTGAGGTCATCTCCATTGAGACTTAAACTTAAAATGTGCCCCATAGCCTCATTTGGTTGCAGTCATTTGATTCGGGATTACTATTTCTTGTAAATGTGACTGTTCTAATTGATGGTTAAGTATTTCTTTAATCAAAGTCCAGAGAAGAATTTTATTTTTTGCATTGTTGATATGGCAGTGAGTTCCAAATAAAACCAAGCTGATTTAGAAACACAAAAGGAAAACTGGGAGAGAAAGGGGTTACAAACCCAACTCCACAGACATCCATTTCCGAAGTGTCTATCTCTGCTATTATTATAATCACAGTGCATGTCAGTATGTTGCAGACCAGAGACAAAGCCCAGGCTTCAAGGGCAGCTGGAAATAACACTGTTTAGATTGTCCTTAGTCTGTGACATTCAGATCTGGAAAACAATTTGAACAGAGACAATGGCGTTTGTTTTTTGTTTCTCTAACTGTTCTGTCTTTCCCTTATGCTATTGGCTGCCTTCTTCCCAAGATCCATAAACAGTCAGTTACACAGTCTATAATATCTGCATGACAGTCTTCACAGGTGATATACCTTCTCATGGCTAGGACAAAACACCGAACCAGAAGCAGCTTATTGGAGGAAGAGGCTTATTCAGGCTTACAGGTACATGGAGAAGTTTCACCCTGGTGGAGAAAGCATGGCAGAACAGGCAGTGGGTTCACATCTTCACAGCACAGTATAAGGGAAGAGGCAGCAAGAGTGAGTTAGCTTGTGAAAACCCAGTAGGGCTAGACTAGTAAATCTCATGGTACATTCACAGTGGCACACTTCCTCCAACAAAGCTCTACCTTCGAAATGGTCCAACAGCTGGTGTAGGAGGTTTGGTCACAAATACATAAAGATCTGTGTTTCATTTTGCATTTGCACCAAGGTTGGTATTGTAAAGTCTGCAGGATTTACTCCTGTGTGTGCTACTGGACAAGTCAGGTGTTTGGGCAAATCATCTTGGTAGTGTTGGCATGGGATAGGAGCTGCATCATATATATATATATATATATATCTTTTGCCAGCTATGAAGAAAGAGAGAAAGAAAGAGAGAGAGAGAGAAAGAAAGAGATTATTCCCAGGGAGGGGGGAAGGAGCCATCCCTCAGTGACCTATGTCTCTTCTTTTGGAAGTCTCACTTTCTCCCCAAATAACACCCCAGCTGTGAAGCAAGCTCATAACATACAAGCTTTTTGAGGGAAATACTTTATAGGGAAGCCATAACAGAATTACCATCCGAAGATAAGAAGCTCAGAGAAAGAAGGGGGAGGGGTTCTTGTTTGCTGGTTCTTTCAAGGCAGTAGTGTGATGGTTTCCCAGATCCACATGTAGAAACCATGTTCATTGCCCTGATATCAGGAGGTAGAGGCCCATGTGAAGTGAGTCAGTCATCATGATTGGACCTCATGAATGAATTAGTGTGTATATAGTGGGTGGAAAAAACTAGCCTTAGACACATATGCTTGTGTCTTCGGCCTTCAGAGGAATGTGCACACTTAGAAGGTGCCATCTTCAGAAACACCTCCATTAGGCCTTGGTCTTGGACTTCACAGCTGATGGAACCATAAGAAATAAACTTCTATTGTCTGTAAATTATTCCATCTGCTGGATCTTGTCACAGTAACTCACATGCACAAAGACAGTTGCATTGTTATACTGAAGGTCACAATTCATTTCTCTCTCTCTCTCTCTCTCTCTCTCTCTCTCTCTCTCTCTCTCTCTCTCTCTCTCTCTCTCTCTCCTTTCTGGTTCTGATAGCTGCACTTCCTGATTACCACACTTTTTCTCCAAACCCTCCAGGCCTTCCTAAGGGTGTTCCGGCTTCCCATTATCACTAGTGCCGTGTGGGTCAATGCCTTGCAGGTTATGCTCATCTCATCTGACACCTTCACTAACAGTCCCTCTACTACAGCAGCTTCGACTGCCAGGAAAAGTGTGTCCTCATACACTGCCTGGGGGGATGCAAAGTTGTCTAGTCGTTATGAAAATCAATATGGATTTTCCTCAACAAACCAAAAATAGAATGACCATAGAACCCAGTAACAAGATTTCTGAGGATATTCAAGAAAGACTCCAATCATTCCACATAGACACTTGCATTTCCTGTTTGTTGCTACACTGAGCACAGGAGGGAAGTTCTGACATCCACCCAAGTGTCTATCAAGAAATGAGCAGATAAATGAGATATGATATATACACACTGAAGTTGTATTCAGCCATAAGGAAGAATGAAATCATCTCATTTGCTGGAAAATAGATGGGGAATGGGGAAAACTTGTGGGAGTAGCAGAGTGAATGAGTGAGGAAAGTATAGGAGGTGAAGCTGATCAAATCAAAGTATATTTGAAAGGAATTGTCTTTATCAAACCCCCTACTTCTTACAATGGAAATTCACCAAATCAAGCAAATACTGTACTGACAGCTGGGGAGATGGCTTAGTTGCCATCTTGCTAAACAAGCATGAGGGTCTGAGCTCAGTATTCCAGCACCAACATAAAAGCTTGGTATGAAGTTGTGGGCCTGTAAGCTCTGTGTTTGAGATGTGGAGGCAGGTGAGTCTCAGGGCTAACTTGTCTACCCAAATTGTTGAGAGAGACCTTGTATCAACAAGTAGGGTAGAGAGGGATTGAGGAGGATGCCACATGTGACCTCTGGCTTCCACATACAACACATCCAGCCCCATACAAACACACATATGCACACACACTCTACAAAGACATGCATAAAAGATATGTTAGGGAAAAAGAAGCATAGCAAAACCTTCCAGCCACAGTGCTAACAAAGACATTTCAAGGTCCTAACTCCAACACCTGAACTTGAAAGAAAAAACAGACCCAAACTTTGTGCCTGAATGTTGTAGTCTGTGTTCTACAGAAACTTCTGGAGAGCCCTCCCTGACTACCCTATAGATGTTGACATAACCCAAGAGTCCTTATTTGCTTACTCTGCTGGGGATTCTTAATAGTCAGCCTTCTGTCTGTTTCTTTTTAGAGGGCATGCCTCCCAAGATCACACCTCAGCTTCTGGCCTGTTGCAGTGTATTTGCAATGTCTTATAAAACATCTGTAATTTTAGGCTTTCTGCCACTTTGTCCCTCTGAAATATCTATGTACCTGTCGTAGTCAGCCACACGTCGCTGGGATGAATCTCCAAACCAGGTAGAGTTTGGGGAGGAAAGTGTTTATTGAGGAGGCTTTTAAAAAAATTTTTTTTATTTATTCATTTTCAAGCAAAGAGATATGAGAGATAGAGACAGAGAGAGAGAGAGAGAGAGCGCACCAGGGCCACCACCTTGTGGGTCTGGCTTACATAGGTCCTGGGGAATTGAACCCAGGGCCTTAGGCACTGGAGGCAAGTGCCTTAACAGCTGAGCCATCTCTCCAGCCCGGAAAGTGTTTATTGAAATAACACATCCAGATGAAGTTCCAGAATGGAGAAAGAGGTTGGCCTCCTTCCACAGGTCCAAGAAAAGAGAGAGAGACCCATCACCAGCACCTCAAGCAAGCACACTCCAAATAGCAAACAGCAGGAACTCCAGACTTGAACTCAGACTGCTCTTTGCATATGCATAGCTGGAATTTCACACCCACCCCAGAAATACCTTAGGGTTGGACCCTAGGATCCTGCCTAGGTGACATACATTCCAGCCAGGAAGCTGGAGAAAAACAGTGATAAACTCCTAAATCTCTATTGAGGAACATCCATTCAAACTACCAGAGTACCCCACTGCAAATGTCCTTTTATAAGGGGAGCTTCCCTGTGCAATGCCTGCCTTGATATTTCAAAGCCATCACAGCCAAGTGTGCTCTGTTTAGTGCTTCAGGCTGTGCCCAGGGAAGGCCAGGCTTCCAGCACCAGAGCTTCTTGTATGAGACACTCACCAGCATGACAAGCCTGGCTCTGCCACGTGCTCTACCGTATGTGAAATCTTAAGATTCTGCAATCTTGGAAAATATTGGAGGTTTTCTTAACAACTTACTCTTTTTAAAAGAGCATAGGTAGAGATCAAAGAGTGAAGAAGAAAAGAAATGAGGGCATTTTAGAGAGAGGAGGGGGAAGGGACACATTGGCTATGGTTGACTCACTTTCCTCCTCTTCTCAAATGCACTTGCATTTCCCTAAGTGACCTCAGCTACCTCTGACTCTGACCTTTCTATGAGGCTGCCCTTGCCTCCTCCCCTCCTGGCTCTGTCTCCCACCCACCAGCTCTGACTCACTTTCTATCTGCTTGCTTCCTGAACTGCTTGAGGCTAATGTGACTTGCTTCTGCCTCTTTCCTTCAGTTCCTAGGCAGTCAGGGAAAGGACAGCAAAGTCTGTAATGTGAGCAGTGCATCCCCAAGGTAAGGCAGGACCCATGTCTGAATAATGGATAAGAGCCCCAAGTGACCAGCAGCCCTGTCTGTGTACCCTAACATCTGTCACAGAGGTCTAGAGGCCCAACTCAGCACTGTGCTGGCCACACTCAAAAGCTCATGAATAACTTGGAGCTGAGGAAATTGAAAAATAATGACAACTACACAAATACCAGGGGAATTTTTATGTTTTGCACAAACCCAAAGGGCATTGACTGTTCCATTCACCATAAGTCACCATCCTAGAGAGCTCTTACAATTTTGTGATGGTGTACATGGGTCTTATTTGGGGAAAGGTGAGTCCCATGCACCAGGATAAGGTGGTGCAATTTGCTTTTGACTCTTTTTTTAAATTTCATTTTTAATACCCCTCATCTATGCCAGCAATGCACTAATTTCCTCTCTGGTATTTGTCAAGCAGGTAATAAGGTGAATTCCCAGTGTGCTTTAACTGACTAATTGATGTTCAAAGTTAGCATACAAGGGTTAATTACTTGAAAGTCAGCTTACTCAAAGAAATGCATCTCTAATTCATATTTCAATTCTCATTTCAGGCATGTATGAGAAATAAAATGTATATTTTTAGAAAGAGGAATTTTCTCATCAGAATATATGACATATTAAGTCATGCACTTCTGTTGCAACATATGAAAAGCCAGATATGGCTGGGTGGGAAGACACACTGGTGTCTATATGAGAAATCACAGATGGTCCCACCGAGTTGAAATCTCAATCTAGTGACAATAAAGAACAAAATTTTTGTTAAAAAGAAAAAAAAATCAGGCATTTTTGAAAAAAAAAATCAATATATCCATCCTTGCACCTGAGTGTCTAGACATATCATATTTATTCTTTTCCTATGACCCCCTACATGGTAACTCTATCCTCACCAATACTTTGGCCAATGAAAAGTAATAACAAAATATACAATCAGTCAGGTGAAGATCTCTTGAAATTAGTGTTAGGGAAGTTTTTTGAATAAGATTTTTTGTTTTAGATTTCTAGGAACTTCATGAATACTAAAAGTGTTACCCTGTGTGTCTTCTGCACATTTTCTGATCCATTGTTTGTATTTTCTTGCTATAATATTTTGGAATATAAAAATAACTAAAATCTCATACACTAATATGTTTTTCTACTTCATAACTTGTCCTTTCTGTATTAAAACTGGCTTCATCCATCTGGATATTTATTTTATGGTGTCATTAAATTTTTTGTATTAAAACTTTTAATCATTTCAAGTGTGAAGTGTTCTTGAGAGATTTGAATTAGAATTTTTAATGTTTCAAGTTTTAAGCCCTGAGTCTTCTGTTTTCTGCTGTGTAGTCTTTGCCTTTTCCATGGGTCTTACTATACAAATTGGGGTTTTATGTGTGAATGGATTGAAAAAAAAATGAATGAATAAATGCATGATTGGAAAGAAGTGTAGATATGAATATAGATGTGTGTAAGGAGACTAGAGTGTAGATCCTAAAACCTGTGACCATTTGTAAGATTTTTAATGCAATGTCTACAGGTTGCTTTTATTAAGAACACTACACCTGTCTATGGTCACACCACCCTAAACTAGCCTGATCTCTTCTGATCTCAGAAGCTGAGCAGGGTCAGGCCTGGTTAGTACTTGGATGGGAAGAATATTACACCTGCTTTGTTCCCAAGGAAAATCAAGAAGGCTTAATCTCAGTAAAATGATTTTTTTCTAAAATTTTGAAACAAAATGAGTGCAGTCTTGTGTGACTAAGTCGGAGTGATATTTTCAGGATTAAAAATATTCATTAATAGTGGGGAAATGCCTTCCTTGCATGAGAATGAGTTTGCTCCCCTTCCTGAGCTGTGCTGCCTGCCTGTTGGAATATGCCTCAGTGCTTTTGGATTTGCTTACAGTCTGATGTTGAGCAAATCTGGGAAATTTTTAATGGGGGGAGGGATGTTCCCTCCAAGCTTCCTTGTTTCCCAGTCATACTGAAAGCTGGGAACTATCTTTCACTGAGAGAAGAGATTAAAAAGGAAACTAATCTGAGGCATTGGACCCACAGGCAAGCTGACACAGGGCCAGGAATATTGTGCCCACAGAAATGCTGGTATACCCAGTCATATGGGCTTTTTAAGGTGTGTGAACTTTCATCAGTTAAAACCTAATGCTTTTGAATTCAAGAATTAAAATCCCTTTAAGCTCTCTTGGGAGGTGTTACATATTAAATCACAATCATTTAATAAAAATAATGATTGTGGTTAACATTTATTGAGGGCTTAAGATATACCAGAAACCCTTCTAAGCATTAGTGTTATCTCTTTAATCCTTTAGATAACCCAATGAGTAGGTGTTACTATCATTCTGTTTTACAGATAAGAGAACAGTGTTTTTCTTCTTGTAGTTAAGTGAGGGTCTGTCATTATAGCTGGTGTGTGATGCAGCACTTTGCTGAATGCTGACATGTCACACGTTTAAATACCCACATCCACAGAAGCAATAGTCATACACTGCAAAAGCCAACCGGTGATCACTCTTCTGCTCTTCTTTATAGATCACCATGTGACAATTGAAGCAGAAGTAGTGACCGAGCAAGTGGGCCAGTGGAGCCTGCATGGAAGACTTCAGAAAGGAAATAAAAAGGAATCAGCTACTTAACCATGTTGACAATCTTTTTTAAAAATATTTTATTTATTCATTTTCAAGTATAGAGATGAGAGAGAGAGACAGACAGAGAGACAGAGAGACAGAGAATGCACCAGGGCTGCCACCACCTTGGGGGTCTGGCTTATGTGGGTCCTGGGGAATTGAACCCCGGACCTTAGGCACTGGAGGCAAGTGACTTAACCACTGAGCCATCTCTCCAGGCCCCATGTTGACAATCTCATCCCTACCATGGGCCTTCAGAACTTCCAGGGTTCAGCTCATGCTTTTCCAACTCCTTTGAATACATAGGTTAGCTTCTGAGACTTTGTATGAAGTAAAGAAGTGGGTCTGGGGTTGGTTATAGTCAACTTTCTCTTGTTGCTGTGCAGAAAGAACCCCAAAAAAAGTTGTTTGTGAAGGAATGGGTTTATTCTGGCTTAAGGACTCACAAGGAAAACTCCATGATGTCAGGAAAAATGGAAAGCATAAGCAGAGAGTGGGCATCTCAGATCTCCTGGCCAACATCACTTGGACAACAGCAGCAGGAGAGTGTGATAAACACTGGCAAGGGGAAACTGGCTGTAACCCCCATAAACCCACCCCCAACAACACAGCTCTAATAAGGTTCCAATATCCAAACTGCCATAAACTGTGGATTAAGCATTCAGAACACATTAGTTTTTGGAGGACTCCTGGATCAAAGCATTATAATCCACCCCTGGCTCCCCAAAACTAATTATAATGTACAATGTAAAATGCAATGAATTCAACTCATCTCCAACACTCCCCATAGTTTTTCTTTTCAACTGAGCTATAATACAAAATAGACAAACCCATAATGACACCGTACATTCATTCTGCCTGCAAAAAGATAGCATTGGGCATTGGCAAAAACAGATTGAATGAATGCAAGATTTAAAATAAGCAGGACAAACATCAAACTCTAACTCTGCCCCTCTAGTTAGGCTACTCACAGTCCTGGAACACTCTATCTAGTACAGCCAGCTCTCCGTGGCAGCCATTCCATAATCCTGGCATTTTACTGGGTCTCCACTGCAACCCACAGGTCATCTTTATGGATTCATTGGGCCTCCACACAGGCAATCCAACATGCCTGCTTCACACTCCCCATGGACATTCTTAAAAATCAAACTATGTTGCAAGTCCAATGACCCTCAATTTTTCTATTTGTTATACTCCAAAGTACTATGTGGGCTATCAACCTGTTAATCCAGTGGGTGTGGGGAGCCAACTTTGAATGACAAGAAAATTTAACATTCCTTCAAGAGTCTGCATTCTTCCTGCTGGCCCAGTGCAGATCAGTTGGCCCCAGCTCAATGGTTGTAATCTCTCAAACAACTACAGCTGAATAGTCTGGGCTGCAATTTCAGCCCAAAGATTTCATTTCTTTCTGTTCCATCTCCATCTGTTCACACCAGTCTGTTTTTAAGCAGTGCAACCCTGCACAAATTCTCAGGACACAGGTAGGCAGAACACAACAAGCCTTTCACACAAACTGCTTCTAGACCAATCCCGACAAAGTTCTTTCTCACCCTCATAAGCCAAACTTCACAGTCCTTAGTCCTTACTGAATTCAGGTCTTTTGATTCTGACCAGAGTTGTCCATGAAGCTGTACTTACAGCCCTGCAAGGCTTCTCTTAGGCTGAGGTTTCAAATCCATCCACATCCCTCCTGAAAATCAGTTTCAAAAGGCCCAAAGCCACAGAATCAGGCTTCTAGCAGCTATGACAGATCCCACTCTCTGGTACCAAAGCTATGGTAGTCAACATTCTCCCATTGCAAACCAAAAACAGCTTGTAGGAGAACAGGTTTATTATGGCTTACAGACTAGAGGGGAAACTCCATGGTGGCAGGAAAAATGGATGGCATGAGCAGAGGCTGGGCATCATCTCCTGGCCAGCATCAGGTGGACAACAAAAACAGGAGAGTGTGCCAAACACTGGCAAGGGGAATCTGCCTATAACACCTATAAGCCCATCCAAACAACACAGTTCCAACAAGGTTCTAATACCCAAACTTCCACCAGCTGGGGATGGAGCATTCAGAACACATTTGTTTTTTTTTGGGGGGGGGCACCTGGATGGAATCATCACAGGGCTCTTCAGTGGGATCCTCATTTTTTCCCATTTCTCCTGTGTTACTAGGATTCTAGAAGGCTGTTTCAGCATTTCCTGTCTGGACACTGTGCTAGGATTATTCAGCAGGAAAGTCTCAGCTTAATGAAAATGTGGGCAGTTGTCATCTACCCAAATACAAACCATACCAAGCCTTATTGCAATCTACTAGAGTTGGACTGCAGTTCAGTTGATTTACTTAACCCTCAGAAGCCTTAGAAATATAGCATGAAATACCCCAAACTACCTTTGAAGGGAAAAAAATAGCTCTGGAAGATTATTTTAAAGTCTTTGTTCCTCATGTCTTCCTCACTGTCTATGTAGCTAACAGAAGTCACAGGGTGTCTCTTCTGTATGGAATCAGGGAGCCTATAGGACTGAAACTGGTGACTCAAGTGTTTACTGAAAGCCTTGTTCTGATATGCAAGACATCCAGATCTGCCCTGGCCCTTCTGGATAGCACAGCTCAGGGACAAGCCAGACAGGATTTAACGTCTCTATTTATACCCTAAATACTAGTTACTTTGGAAGAATGGGCCAGGAATTCTTTGATTTTCTATGGGGTTGGTCAGTTTTCAGAAAGAGGCATGGACAAGATTAGACTATCATCTCAAGAAATTCATTGATGCAGCCCATAAGGATATCGAGTAATGACTTCTAGGCAGAGAGAAAGAAGGGAGAAGGGTAGTAGAGAGGGCAATGGGTGAGGGAGTGGGGAAACCAAGAGGTAGAAAGAAGAGGAAGGAAAAGGAGATGGAGAGGAGAGAGAAGGAAGAGGAGACACGAGAGAGAGAAGAAGCAAGCAAAAAGACAGGCAGAATGAACAGAGGAGAAGGAGAGACAAAGGAGAAGACTAGGGAGAGAGGGAGAGCATTCCATCAGAGGCACATTACAGATTTAACCTGAGCATCAGGGGAAACTGATCAATTGCAATTTTGTCATTAAGGGAACAGTTCAGTATACAGATGCACTGTGGGCTCAGTTATGAAAGCTAGGCTTCTGCGTCATCTCAAGCTTCTGGTACACAATTAAAAAAGAAACAGTGCCTTACTATCTTAGTTTTATCAGGTGTGAAGTAATTTAAAAAGATGAAAAGAACATGCCTATGGCTTGATGTGTCTGACTCCAATACACAACCAGATTAGCTGACAGTTAAGAAAATCTCCTGTAGTCAACTGCATGCTTTTGTTTGCACAGAGAAGCAGAAGCTGAAATGGCTTGTTAAAATAACTCAAAGCTTCAGGGGCCCTAAATAGCTTCCACCAAACAACAATCTGATGGGTTTAGGGTAAGCGAATCAGCAATGTATAGATTATGTCACTCTTAATGATGATGAGGGTTTACAGAACTTTACTGGGCAATGATGCTATGGGGTATCTTTGAGCCCTGGGCTCTGAAAGATTAATCAGGATATTTGGAAATGAAATCCTATCTGGATGTTTGTGGCAGCCATGCAAATCTCTTCCTTTGTTTAGCAGGTTTTGGATGGGAAGACTGGAGTCTCTTTATTATATTTGACTATTTGCCACATCTATTCAATGACACCAATGCTCCATTTCATACGGTTTATTCTCAGACCAAATGCCATTAGCTATCAGAGAATGCCTTCTGCTGATTTTTCCACAGTTTCCAATTGAAGCTATAATGGATCTGAATTCCACGTCTCTGACCAGGTACTGTGAGAATTCACCACACTTCGCTGTGGGAGAGATAATCCAGGGAAGGGCAGAAGCAGTGACTTTGGCAGCTTCTATCAATGAAAAGAGATGATAAAAATAAGCAGTTATAAGAAACACCATAAAGTGCATTAGGCAAGAAACAGTGGTCATTGCAATTCAATAGCAAAGCCCTTAGAAAAAAAAAGGGAGAATAACAAAGAGCCTATCTTCAGTGCTCAGAGAGTTTGTTTATGACTTTGTAGATGACTGCTCCCTCAGAGCCACACAGCAAAAAGCAAAGACAGAATTCAGGAGAATGTGCTGTGTCGGGACAGTAAAGGGACTGACTTTAATTTTAGGGAAATTAAGTCACCTCTCTGAAGATAAAAAAAAAAGTTTTTTTATGGTGTGCCTGCCTGTTTTGGGCAACTATAATTACATATAAGAATGCACGTTAGATAAATAAGTAAACGGAAGGTCAGCATGTTATAGTTTTTGGAAAAGGACTATATAGTTAAAAAAGTTGTAAAGTCATAGGTCCCTGGAAATGGAAACAGAGGACTGCATTGCAATATAGGTAATGTGTATATAAGCCATGAGTGGACATGATGAATAGAATTGCTAGTTGCTTTATTCTTTTGTTCCTAGGCACACAGTGGCCATATGGGCTCACTCTGAGTGCTAATACCCATTCAAATGGAGAGAAAATGAGTATATATATATATATATATATATATATATATATATATATATATATATATTCAAATATATTTCAACATATGTGAATATGTACACACATGAGTACATAACTATGTGCATATAAACATACATAGTTGCACATATATTTATTTGTATATATAGATTTGGCTAAGATTTGGGAGAGAGAACTTCTTTGTCTATCTCTACCTTGCCCATAGCAATGTTTTAATTTAAAGAAAAACGTAAAATAAAATCCAGGAAATATTTACTGTAAATTAAATTGATCCTAAGCTATAGAAACATGGAGAAAATTCCATCTCTTGGCACCAGATGTTAGGGCCCTTGGGAAAGGACACTTTTATTCCCAGCATTGTGTTTCCAACAGGGGAAGTGGAATGATTCCAATTTCATGGGATTTCATCTCCTGTCAGAGTTCACTCCAGAGACACTCAAGATAGGATGTTGAGCTACACCTCTGGGCTTGTGAAGAAGTCCAAATTGTAGTTTCATTCACAGGGTCGGCCATGGGAACTTACTTCTTCAAGGCTTCTAGAACCCTGTGTTACTGATATCCTACCACAGATGTGGTGAGGCCTTATAGAAAGGGCAACATCTGTTCCCCAGCCTCATCGTTTACCTTATTAGTCAGCAAATTGTCCTTTTGAGGCCTATGGTTGAAATTCCATCCAAAGAGAGTCACTACTGGCCACTGGCTGGTACCATAGTCTCTTTACCCCAATTCCCAGATCTTAGAATACCACAATTATAAGTCTACCTGGATTCTTTGCTCTTCCAACCTGAGAGTGTTGTCTATGGTCACTTTAAGTGTGAATAAGCTCTAAGTCATTATTTAACAACATACATGGAGTTTGGAGACACTTTTTTATTTTTTTAATTTAATTTAATTTAATTTTATTTTATTTTGTGGCTATTGGCTCTTCCAATAGTTCTGAGGCCATCAAGGTATTTGTTGGGAGAAGAAGTTTTAGCAAACATGGGTTTCTTTGACAATTCTGTGCATCTTATTCTGAGCATCGTAATATCATATTTTAGGATCTGTCAGAGACTGCAGCCAGTATTGAGACTCCAGATAGAACCTCCTGGTTTGGGGCAGAGGTTATAAGCTCGTCTGGAGAAGCTACTGCTTGTAGCCATGGAGTTTAGATGTAGAGGAGCCTTAGTTCTGACTCCAGTGAAGGTGAGGAGTTTCAGTATTGGAAACATGTGCTGAGTGGGACAGTGGATCAGTTAGTTATTCAAAGAACAGAGGCATCCGTTCTAATTCTCCTGGGTACTGGCTCAAAAGTTAGGGCACTTCTCTTGTTTATCTTCTCTGAATCCAGGAGTCTGGAAACTATGCTGCCTTTTGTAAGATACCTTTATTGGGCCATGGGCTCTGGCCTACTCGTGTTTCTCATATACTGCTGTTCTGAGTAGCTGTCACAATCACTTGTCTTTCAGGGATAAGAAATCAGCTCCAAGATAGGGTGACTGCATGGAGTAGGTGTTGGCAAGTAGGTTATCCCAACGCTCTGCTGAGGGGTTGTCAGCTCTCCCAAGGACACACTGTCCACTCTATTGCACACAGTGTGGCTGCAGCCTTCCCCAAAGCCAACAGGTGGATGACACGGGAAAGCGATCAGGAACCTTAGGTGCAGTGTGTATTCAAATTCTTTCCTGCAGTCTATGGACACGGGAGATTCGGTGGCCTTGAACCACCTGTTCAATTCACTTTGGATTCTTTGGATGTCTGAGTTGTGGCAAGGTCTGCAGAGCTCAAGTGTTCCTTTGTCTCTGAAGCCATCCATGCTTTATGCATTCAGCTCAGCCCCAAGTTGTGCATCAAAACTCAACAAGCCAATCACAGAGAGGAGCAGCTACACTTGGTGTTTCTGAGTGCCATACACACTCCCAAACTCCATCACCTCTGAGACACAGGGTGCAAACACTCACCTTTAATTGGGTAGAGGGTTCAAAATCCCTTATATAATTCCCTATTTACAAACATTTTAACAAATCTCAGAGGCAATAGAAATGCATGTTGGATTTTTAGTCGATTCTCAAGTCTCTGTTTTAACTTGTGTTATTACAGAACTCAACCATGTTTGTTTTTAAGGTGGGAATCGCCCTCAATATGAAAGGTCCCTGCAGAGCCTAGTAGCATTCAATAACAATAGGTTTCTGAATGCAGTGAATATAGAACTCCTTCAAAGTTTACTTCCTGCCCAATCTGAGACTTTTTATGTTTGATGGTAGAGAATGTAAGTGTGAGACTTAGAGAAGGTCCCTTCCTCAGGATGAGTGTCAGTTGAGAGGAGCAGAGGAGAGAGAGAGAGAGAGAGAGAGAGAGAGAGAGAAAGATGGCCTTGGGTCCTTGGGTGTCTAGCTGGGGAGTGGATGAAGAGCGACACCTTTCACTGAAATGCTGTAACATGTTTGTTTTTGATCAGAATGTGAAAAGTCCCTCATAGACCTGGGCATTTTTGAGTCACCAGATGGTGGCATTATTTGGGAGAACCTTTAGGTGAGTCTCCCTGGAGGAAGTGAATATCTGGGGGTGTCTTGAGGTTTTATAGTCTGGCCCCACTTCCTGTTCTATCTGCTTCCTGATGGCAAAGGCAACATGGCCAGCCACCTGTTCCTGTTGCCATTCCCTGTCGGCCATGACAATCTGTTCCCTGGAATTGTAAGCTGAAACAAGCCATCCTTCTTTAAGTTGCTCCTGGCACCAACAAGCATGCACAATAGCTAATAAAGTTCAGATAGAGCCAGGTCCATGGCATGTTCTCTCCACTTGAAAAACAGGAAGGTGCATCTGTCAGGAGGGAACACGGCACAGTTTCTTATGTCTGAGTTGATACACTCTGCAGGGACTGGTTGCACTCTGCTAGTAATCACTTGCAATTTCATTTCCTGTTTCAGAGAATGCACATCTGGTGTCATTTCTATTGCTAACGACTGTTATGCAACTCAAGCAATGCTGGCACTCCAGGGCTATGACTTCTATGAAAGACACTTTATATGACAATTCTATGTGCAAATGAAAAAATGGTGAGGATGAAGAGCGAGTCAAGGGCAAGGGAAGAACTCAGTGCGAGGCTATCAGAGATACACCTTCAGTTGTGGACTTATTAGTACCAGTTGTTTGGTTATTCACATAGCTCACAGGTATTAAAGAAATTTAGTACATGTAGCCATATGTTGAGTGGAAATAGAGGTGTTGTATATTTCAGGGCTCTGCCTTTTGACCAACCCATCTAGAATCTGTATACAAAGTCACACTGTAGGACAGTATTTGTGGATAAATGTCTTCTAGCAGAAATAATGAACCAGTGTGTGGATGGTCTGTTGTTGCAGCCAAATTATGTTTGTGTGAGCTAACTTCCAACACTCACAAGATACTAAGCAAATCAACTTAAATGAGGAAGATGTATTTTGGCTCATATTTTCAGTGGATTCAGACCATGGCCAGCTGGTTCCATTGTTGTGAGTCTGGAGGGCATGGCCGAGCACAGCCGATGTCTGATGATGGCCAGGAGACAAGGAAAGCAAGAGGGAGAGGGTGTGTATCACCGGCTTCTGCCTTCTGCTTTGGTTCTATCTAGACCCCATAGATTGGATGGAGATGCCCACATCTTCCCCCTTAGTGGCTTCACCACATTCTTGCAGTCTTTCCAAATGTTCTCATAGACACACTTAGAAGTGTGCTTTGTTAATATCCCAGGTAGCTTTCAATTCAATTCACTTAACACTTGGTGTGATATGCCTATTGTGACATACACATATTAAGGGCCTGTCCAGATCTCAGCTATTTCAGAGGCTTGATGATGAGGACCGCTAGTTCAAGGCTTGCATGCATTATAAACTTGAGTTCAAGTCTATCATTGATAAATTTCACAAATCCCTGTCTTAAAAAAAAAAGAACTGTTAAGGGTGCATCTCCGTGACAGAGCGTTTTCCTAGCATGTATAGTGCCTGGGTTTAATCTGATACAACACAATGAATATAAATAAATAATAAAGCAGAAACAAGTCCCATGGAATGCCACCCAGGAGCCAAGCTCTAGCGCAAGGGACATTGAATTAGATGGCACCTAATATATGTTAATCCTGTGTCCCTCTGAAGGTTACTGGAAGGTGCGAGTAAGTCTCACTGTTCAAGGCTTCTGATCAGTGTCTGTCACACCTCTTCCATGGGTGAGCAGCACTACGAGGCTTGCTCTGAATGGAAGGCATATGGTCCCAGTCCCTACTTGCCACCCAGTACAGATGTAGATGCCATTTCCATATGATATGTGGTAGACATACATATGTGAGTGTCCAGCTAGGATATTATAAGAGCCTGTCCGATGGGGAGAAATTAGAGGAAAACTTCTCAAAAAGGTTAGTACTTTTACCAACGGACAGTTGTGCAGTTAATCATCTCTCTCTACAGGGCCCTATAAATTAGAAAAAAAAAATGGATGAAGAAACCAACTGTGCTTTCTTAAATTTATTGAATAATTAAATCCTTTTAAATTTAATTCTTGGGGCTGGATAGATGGCTTAGTCATTAAGGCACTTGCCTGCCAAACCTAAGGACCCAGGTTAGAGTGCGCAATATCCAAGTAAAGCCCAATACACAAGGCGGTACATGCTTTTGGAGTTCATTTGCAGTGGCCGGAGGCCCTGGCATGCCCATTTTCTCTTCATCTGTCTCTCTCACCCATAAATAAATAATCAATCAATTAATAAATTAAATTACATATTCAACCTATGAATATATCAATTATTTTTCTAGAAATATAGTTTTCAAAAATCATAAGGCTGAAGGAAAGAAAATGATGGTTGTACTCTCATCCAGGAGTAGGAACTAAAGCCTTCAGTAGATTGTGAGAGTTCTCTGAGCTCTGAATTGCTATCTTCCAATAGACAGGAGAAGGCCCACCATGCTTTTATAAACAGTTTTAGGAACTCTCAGGTCATTTGATCGTCAGTGCCAGACAAAGCTGAAAGTCACAAGGTCAAAAAATACTCCATCAGTCCCCTTAGCTGCTCAAAAGGTCTAATGAATGCACATCCTATTTTCAGACTCATAAGCATTGATAGTTATTATCTATTTTAGCCCATTTTATGGCAAAAAGTCTGTCTCCTAGTAGATTAATAGCTCCTTGGTAAGTTCTCTTCTTGCTGGCTGTATAAATCCATGTGTGCAGTAGACATTCAAAAACATCTCAGATGATACAGAATATTTTGAATTAAGGGAAGGCCCTAGATTTTGTAAGACATGTTAATTTTCTTGTGATTCATGGGAGATATGGCGAGTGATGTGGTGTGTGTGTGTGTGTGTGTGTGTGTGTGTGTGTGTGTGTGTGTTGTGTTGTGTTTGACTATGTGAAAGCCACAGAAACAAAAGGAAAGGAAGAGAAAGTTTAACATTCATTATGTAGTAGAAGACTTTTGTTCTCTGGGTGTCTTTTTTATGTCCTGAATCTTTTATTTTTATTTTTATTGAATATGTTATCATATAAACACATCACTTGTTGGTCCCATTCCCCTTGTGTTATTCTCTTGTATCCCCTCTCCCCTACCCCCATTCTCCTAAGGCCTTCCTCAGTGGGATTATTAGTATTTGCCATGGGATTATGAATGCATCAGTTAGTCTTTATGTGAGGGAGACAATGCCTCGGGATACTCCTTTCCACTCTGCAGCTCCTACAATCTTTCTGTTCCCTGAGCTTTGATGGGTGTGCTCTAAGTCTACTTTAATGTTGAGCTCTCTGCAACTTCTGAATTTCTGCTTTGATGATTTTTAGTGTCCTCAGTGTCCATTACCATCCCTTTAGAGCAGGTTGTCAGGATAGCAGTGAGAGCTGGACTCCTGTTTAAATCAGCACTTCCTCTGTGATGTCTCCAGGGCATTGTCAGATGAGCTAATGGTGGCTTGTATCCTTTTAGGCACTCAGTTGTATTTTCTTGGTTCTCCTAGGTCATCTCTGCTATCTGCAAACAAACAAACAAAATAGACATTTTTTTCTAACCAAGAGTGAGAACAGCATGGGAATAATAATATTAATAATAATATTCTGCAAGCTATGAAATCAACCAACCAGACAGCATGTACACACCTGTGCAATAATGGCACACAGCTATGCACGATGGATCTCTGCTGGATGAGAGGCCAGTTCAGTGGAAGAGAACTCATCCATGTTACTGAGGACCAAATCAGAATCCTGTAGATAGGATGGTCATAGACTCCAGAGAGGAGCTCCCACTACTTTTTGCCCAAGAAGAGTGGCTACAAATGTCAACACACTTCTTTTTTTTTCTATATTCTATTTATTCATTTTCAAGCAGAGAGATACAGAGAAAGAGAGAGAGAGAGAGAGAGAGAGAGAGAGAGAACCACGGACACCACCTTGTGGGTCTGGCTTATGTGGGTACTAGGAAATTTAACCCTGGGCCTTAGGCAAGTGCCTTAACCGCTGAGCCATCTCTCCAGCCACAAAGCACCTCTTAATTAACTATGCTTATCTCCTTTAATTCATCTGGTTCTTAGTGTATCTATCAGTGTCTGCCATTGTTGGAGATCTGTGCTCAATAGTGGAGATCAGACAGAGGATTCCATTATGAAGCTATTCACAGTAAGTGCAATCTAACTTAAATATGCATTGAAGTGATAAGTGCAATAAACCTGGGTGTGTATTCAATGGCTTGTTAATTGGCTAAGAGATCTGCTTAAAGGCAGGTAACCCTTAACCGGAACTGGGATCCATGTCAATCCCATGTGAAAACCAAGAACCTGGGCTCCAGGGGGAAACCCCCACTAACCAGAGATCTATAGAGGCTATACCCATTAGAATCTCAACAGATTTGCAAATTTGTCTCATTTAATCTATACTGATTTCACTCTCCATTAGAGATTCTGTTTGTGTTTCAGAAGCCATTGAGAATTGTGGACAACCCAATCCCACCAACTGGACAGGAAATGTTACCTGTCACCCAAGCAAGAGATGAACAACCCCTAACTTATGATACAGAGCCCAAAGGAAACTTTGAGGAAGTGATAAGATGAGCAAGAGACCTTTGACCTCCACAGCAAGTCAGATAACCTGGAAAAGGATAATGGAGACAGACACTGAAGATACCCAGCACAATCTAAAGCAGAAGTCCAGAGATTCTTAAGACCTCAACAGTAAAGCAGACCTAAAACTCACCCACCATGACTCAGGGATCTGAGTGGAAGAGGGGGTGAAAAGATTGTAAGAGCCATGGTGGGGGAGAAAAAGAGAAAAAAAATCTGACTACTTCTGGTACATTCCATATCCCCGTATCCCATGGATTGGTCCAGCAAGCCTATGTAGGACTCCCCAGCTGGTGGGAACAGGGAAGAGGGAAATGGGGATACCACCATAAGACTTGCTCATGCGATGTATCTAATTGTTGACAATAAATATGGAAAAGAAATTTAGATTTGATCAAATATGTAACTCAAACAGGCCAAACAAAGCAAATTAAAATATAAACAGAAAATTAATTAGTACAAAACATTCCAAACATGGTCCTCAAACTTCAGTAGCAGAAAATGCCTTGAATTAGAAAGTCAGCATCTTCTTTAAGAACATTCTAGAAGGTTTGAGAGATTGTGTAGTGGGGGTAGTTTAACCATAAATCAGGAGCTATGTAAACTGTCTTTCCTATAAACTACCTTGTCATGAGACAAGGTAGGAGGGGGGGACATTTTTATTTATTAGGTGAATTTTAAAATTTCATAAAGAACAATTTTGTCTGACTTGGAGAATTGAACTATGCTTTACAATACAAATTGAAATTATATTTCCAACTCTGTTCTTATTTTTACTTTATAAAATAGTACTGGTGAGATAAACAGCTATTTTAATTGCTTTTTTCTCCAGTAAAGCCGAAGACTTAAAAAATATGTATTTTAAAAGCTATCGCTCTAGCATTTTTATTGGCCCGACTAGTGAAAAATGATGTTTTTGCTTTGTGCAGTAAGATCTTGGGCAGAGCAATAATGATCAATCCCTGATGAGTGTAACGGTGGCTTCAGGCCATCGCTGGGGATGGCAGGAGCCTCGTTTTTATAACTGTTTAAGCTCAGTGGAGGCCCTCTCATTTGTTTGTTGGCTTTTCATAAAAGTAACTCCAGTGAGTCTAAAGAAATATGGTTCCAAACTCATCCAGTGCTCATTTCAGACCAAAGGTTATAATCCTCTGTTTCCTGTTTTCTTTGCAACTTTACAAGGAAACTTCCCAGTCATTTCGTTCAGCAAGTATTTATTGAGTTCATTGCTGCCTCTTTGTGCTAGACAGAAAAGAGACAAACAGATAGGACATGGACTCTAGATTTCTCTAACAATGAATTTTCTTTTCTAGACAACTCTAAGGAGTCTCAAAGGAAATAGCAAGTTTGGGGCTGAGAAGATGGCTCCACTGTGAAAGGTACTTGTCTGCAAAACCTGCTGGCCTGGGTGGTTCAGGATCAATTCCTCAGCTACCCATGTAGAGCTGGATGGATATTCATTTGTAGTAACAAGATACCCTGGAATGCACATGCACACATGTGTGCTGGTGTGCACACAATCACACACACATATATACACATACACACACATGTACAATAAGTAAAATGTTTTCAAAAGAATATATGACTTTAAATCCTTATTTCGCATAGGAAAAATATTGAGAGTTATAGGATATAAAATGACCTGCTCAGTATCATGGAGGCAGAATTGAGGGAAACATTAGAAGCTCTGTGTTTAGATAGACAATCTGCTTCTTTTCTAGTACAGCATATAGGTTTAGTTTCTATGACTGCCTTTTCAAATGCTGGCTATTGTTTGATTTTGATAATGCATAGCACTTTTTTCCCCCTCCAAGTCATGCCTCTTTGTAGTGAAGCCATAATCCTATTTGGAAGACCACTCTAAGCAGAACAGACCCAAGCAGAAAGCAGCCCTGGGCCCTGTCCATAGATCACAGCTTTTGGCAGGTCCCTCAGAGAACGCAAAAGTGCCTGGTCCAGCTTTAAGTTTAAGTGCATGTCATCATGATGTACGGTGTCTTTGGGGTCCGTATATCATGCAGTGGAAGGGGTGTCGCCCATGGATGGAGAGCATCCATTCTCCTCTTCTGACACGGTGCCTTTTCCCCAAACAAGACATATCTGTGTGATTACAATCTTATCCAAGCTGGCTTGCTCCTGTTGGAGCTCATCTTCAGAGTCAGTCAGCATTTGGAGGAGAGAATTTTTCTGGGGGACATGCTTTGGGAAATGAAGAAACAGGTACAAAGTTGAGAATATATCGGGATCTCTTATGCTGTTATATTCAGCTCTTTGTGAGAAGTTCAAAGAGCCTTTGTTTGTGCAGGGCAATGCACATGATACAAAATAAAAGAAAGTTCTCAGAATTCTTTCTTTTCCTAGTCAAGATGCTTGAGCAGTCATTTCTTCCTATTTGTAGAACTCAGGCAATTGCTGATCACTTCTTCATGTTAGGTTCATTACTATAAAAATGGAGATTATATGAAAAAAATACTACTGCATGAAATTTTTGTGAAGATAATTGAATAAACACAAGTAAACCTTTATCCCTTGATTTTGAACTTGCAATATCTTTAGCACTTGAAAGTTTTTATTTTCATCTCTTCTTCCCTAGGACTTTGCCCAAGATGTCTGAGGTAGATCCATAAAATGCTAGAGTTGTTCTTTCAGTAACTAAAGAGCTGCTGAAGCAAGAGATATGTCATGTTTCACCTTTTCACAGATGGAGAAGAAAGTATAAATGTCAGAAAGACAACCTGGGAAAAAGTCCACCCCATTCAGTTTTTTCTCCATCCACCTATCCAGCCACACATTGATCCTGCCACTTGCTAACCCATCCACCCATCCATCCACCCATCTATCCATTTATCCATTTTCTATTCATTCACTCATCCATCCACCACGTTTCCCTACCTATTCATACATTATTCATTCACTTATCTACCCATCCATCCTTTCATCTCTTAGTGCCTTCATTAACAATCTTATTATCTTGGAGTAAAGTGACTCAAATTGATATGCTTAGGACTTCCTGTTTCCTTGAATTCATGATTGGTGTGTTCTTCTTGACAGTCAAAGCTTTAGGGAAAAGATAGGATAGTGTGTCATCAAAAGAAAAGCCTATAGGGTGAAGGGAGATCACCCAGTGGTTAAAGATGCTTGCTTGCAAAACCTTGCCATGGGCCCATGTTCAAATACCCAGTAACCACATAAAGCCAGATGCAAAAGTAGTCACAAGTATATGTAGTGCATTTGCAGTGGCAAGAGGACCTGGTTCTCTCTCTCTCTCTCTCTCTCTCTCTCTCTCTCTCTCTCTCTCTCTCTTTTTCCCCTTACAAATAAATACTGTATTTTACAGAAGGCAGTGAGAGCCATGAACAGCCCAATTCCACCAATAAGACATGGGATGATGGCTGACATCCTGGCAGGAGATGAACCACCCATGGCCTATTCTATAGGGCCCACATGAAACCTATGAAAAAGTGTCAAGATAAACAAGAGACCCACCACTACAGCAAGTCAGATAATCCATGAAAGGCCAATGGAGACAGACACCAACAATACCAAATACAACCCAAAGCAAAAGTCCAGAGAAATCATAAGATCTCAACAATAAAGCAGACTTAAAACTCACCCACTATGAATCTGGGAACTGAGCAGAATAAGGGGCGGAAAGACTGTAAAAATCATGGTGGAGGAGAATAGCCAGAGACATTGCCCCCCTCTGCAACAACACACAAAGGGGGAAAAACTGCTTACCTCTTGTGTAATCCATACTCCCCTACCCCAAGGACTGATCAAGTATGCCCACTGAGGAGGCCATAAGAACAGTGACTTCCCTGTATGAGCAATGGAGATGCTTCCGAGCTCATCATGGTCCTTTCCTTCTGTAAGTTTTCTGTGTCGTTTAGATTGACAACACTTCTCCTGGAGGATGTTGTTGCCTGCCTCATGGGACAATAACTCTCAGAGTTCGAATAACACAGCCTCTTGGATTTCTGTTTAATCAGTGACAAGGACAGGCCAAGCATACAATATTATGTATTGAAAATTACTTCATGATAGGTGAACACTCTGAATGTTGCAATCAGAAGTTCTGTAGAATGAAAGGAGTGTACTGATTGTTAATCTGAAGTCCAATTTGTACATTCTAATTATCCTCATTACCATAATAATCCCCAGAGCAGCCTCTGTTCCAACCCCCCAAAGTGAAAGTGGTGTCTTGTGGGCTAATCCAATGGCTCCTTTCTTGGTGTTTGTTACTTCACTTCCTGGTGACTTGATCCACCTGCACAAAATCTGAATAACAAACACAGCTCATAAAACAAGACACCACATCCAGTAAAACACCATCTGTTTCCCTCAGGAGGGACTCAAGGGAGAGGACCAACAATTACTGATGCTGTAAGTCACCCAAACAATTCCTCAGCTACTTTATTGCTTTTGTAAGGGGAGGAAAGGAAAAGATGGCTCCTCTCAATATGCTTATGCTAAAAAGAGCAGTGACGTTTGTTTTCCAAGTGATGTTTGACTGTGAGGGCTCAATAATTAGAAATATTTAATAGAGAAAAAATATCAGCAAGTTAAAATTGTTATCTGCTTAAATCCTGTCATTTGCCAGGAAAAAAAAATATGTTAGACATGTTGCAGTCTTTCTCAGTATGATAGCAACTAAAGTGGCTTAAAATTGGATTCATTTATAAAACTGGACACTATTAATATCATTCCCTGTATGGTAGTAATTCATTTTATTCTGCTTTGTCTCGGAAGCAGTAGGGGATCCATTCGTATATTCAGTTTGCACTCCCAATTAAGTATTCATTATGGAATACATGTTTTTTTCATTTAAGACTAGATATCAAATATTTATGTGTTATATTCACTTGTTTACTATTAGGCCAATATAGTGAGATATGGTACAACTGGCTATTATGTGTCTGCAACCTGGAAAATTAAGGCTTGGAAGGAACTCTGCTTGAGCAACATCCTGTCTTCCCTCAGGGTTCTTACTATACTGACTTTGCACCATCTTAGCTAAAATCCTAACTGGTTCCCCCATTGAAAATAAAAAAAGAAACTCCATGAAATCAGTGTATAATTTACATGACATATAAAGGGCCTTCACATAATAGTCTAGAGGACCAATATCCTATAAACATTTTCTATTGACAATTCAAAGGACTAGACACCAAGGAAGGAAAGGAGCCTAGAATGGTTTAACAGAATAAAGTTAAACTAAAACATCTGTAGCTAAAACATCAGGAGACATCTATTAAATTATGGCCAGCTGTTATGAGAAAAAAATTTCTGACATGAATGAGATTTGCAACCCTAGCACCTGAATCTGAAAGTTGATAAGAAATGAAATATGTGTATCACCATTCAAATCACACATCTAGATATTTTCCACTGGGGAGTCCAGAGGACATACCAAGCTTGCTTTATTCTATAAATCACATTCTGTAAATACTAGGGGACAAATGATGCTTTCAAAGGAAGTATCCTGTAAATCATTTTATAATATTCCACAGTGATAAACTTGGGGCGACTCAGAAGTTCTAGGGTTCTCCAATGATTCATGGGTGTAATGGTGATACTTTTTCTCATTGCTATGAGAAAATATCTGATAAAATGCAACTCAGGGGAGAAAACTTAATTTGTTTCATGGTTTGAGTGGTTTCAGTCCAGGACAAGGCAGGCAACATTGACATATTTTTCTATGTGTCAATTATATATGAAGTCCTTTTAGTCATGAATGAAAATGGAAGTGAAAGAGAGGAAAAGACAAGAAGTAGGAATTCACTTTGGCCAGTTGCTTACAATTCTACTGAGGGATGAGCTGTACACATAAAATTAATGACATAGCAATAGACAATATCTGTAGAGGTGAGAACCATTGGTAAACTGACTCGTTGTTCTATTGGAGGGATAGATTGATACATCAAAATTGGATTTGTAAGTATTTTCCTTTTTCTAGTTTTATAAAGTATTCCGAATAACTGAGAAGGGTGTTTCTGGGACTTTAATCATGTCCCATAGTGGAGGCATTTTGGATCACACATCTAACAGTCCCTTCTTCTCTTCAGAACTGAATGTCAGTATATTTTCAAAGGCTTATAACAGTATCTTTCCTTGGGTCTTTTAATTATTTTGGTTTGTATGTTTCCTGGTTTCATAGCTTTGTCTTTAAAACACACCATGGCAGTTTCAAAAGAGTTAATACAGGCTGTTATATCTCATAGAAATCACTTCTTAGACTTCACCTACGATTCCATATAATTCTCTCAAGGAAAAACTCCTTCTCTCTTGGCTCCATACGAATTGCCACTATTTAATTCCTGGAAGATACGACAATACTTCCAAGAAAGTCTCTGTGGTACCAAAGAGTATCCTGCCCCATTTTTCACCTTGGAGGTCTTAAAACACATCAGCTAAATTCGTTCTCCAGGGCCTCTGTGAAGATGGTGACTTCACAGATTCCTCTGTTGACAAATTCCTCCTGAGGGAGACATTATGGATGCTGATAGGGAAAATGCGTCTCACTGAGATTATAGCCCACTCTGAGTATGGAGCCTTGGAGTGTGCTAACTATGCGGTGTCTTGTAGGGCTAGAGATTTACTTACGATTCAGCTGGAAATTTCAAGCTAATGTTTACAGGAGGGATACGCAATTAATAAATGCAAAAGTGGGCTTCGTTTCTATTTCCAAAGTGAATAGGATGTTTGTCAAAGCACGAAACTTTGCTTTGATTATAAGCTACAGATGATGAAAATGTGTTTATGTTTCACAAATACATTTGATTTTAGTGGGTTGCTCTTCTCATCAGGGAACCAAGTTCAGCAAATATTTTCACATGTTAACTCCTCAAATCAGGCAGAAGGTTTTAGTTGACTAGAAATACAATAAGCTTGGAGAATAGAGGTTTGAACAGAAAATGAGTAATAGACCTTATAATTATTCTGAACCAGAATTAGGAGGACCAGCATTGAATCACTAAGTTTAAAGTATGCATATCTATTTATTGTATCTACATACATATATATGCGATTATTGTCTCCATACACATATATACATATACATACATATGTTTGTGCACATATATGTATATATGAATAGACACACACATATATTATATATATATGTATACATATATATATATATATATATATATATATATATATATATATATATATATATATATATATATATATATATATATATATATATATATATATATATATATAATCTGCTTTATTTTACCTTACTAAAAGGTCAGAGACAATTGCTTTAACTTAATCCCATTATGTTGGACAAGAGAGAACTATATTAAAATATTTTTTACCATAATGTAAAATAAGCAGTACAAAAATGGAATAGAAAACATTTTAGAAATATATAAATGTCTGGACATGATTTAAAGATCAGAGGCACACTAGAGAAATTCTGTCTAGAGTCCAGGTCCATAGGAATTAGGAGGCCATTTCTCATACCTTTGGAGCATAATTTTCTAGGGTAAAAAGCATTTAACACTAGAACTTGAGAGATGGATTTTGGTCTTGATCAGGGGAGTGAGCTGAACTTTCTAGGGTTAGAATCCACAATAAGCTGACGTACCCTACTTGTACAAAGCAAGAAGGGGCGTCCAGGGAAATGCGGCTGGATAAGAGCAAGACTTACCTCTATCGGTAAAATGACATGTCCTCTGGGCTTCATAATAATGGGCAAAGCCTTAATATGCGACCACCTGATACTGTGATCTCTGACAATGTGAGG